>PVIR01024270.1:0-26288 GCA_004026965.1 Petromus typicus | reverse complement strand
AAAAAAAGAGTATTAAGAAAAGAGAAAGGGGGCCGGGGAGTTAGCTCAGTGGTTCCGGCGCCTGTCTCGCAAGCGCAAGGACCCAGGTTCGATTCCCCGGTAACCACATAACAATACTGGGTATGGAGACCCACACCCAGCAGCAACCAGTACCACATAGCACAGTGCCGGGCGTGGTGGCTCACGCCTGTAATCCCAGCACTCGGGAGGCAGAGGCAGGAGGGTTGTGATGTGAGTTGGAGGCTGAGCTCAGGGCCAGCCTGAACCACAAAGCGAGACCCTGTCTCAAAAAAAAAAGAAAAAAAAGAAAAGAGAAAGGAAGAATAAGCAGAAAATATGTGAAAATAAAACAGGAAAAAGTGGAGGGCAAGTAGAATTTATCATGGAATCACACTTAATTGAATTTACGATGATACATTGACAAACTCATAATGAATTGTGGTAACAAACTTCTATCATAATGTCAAACTGTGGCACTTAGAAAAGATAGGTTCAATAAATAATTTGTGAACTTCTCAATCTATACACACTGATTCTTTTTTAAATTTTAATCTTTATTTGTACATTATCTATAAACATCATGATCACACTCAACTTTCAGAATTTGTACCAATATTTGAAACTGCTTAATTCTCATTTTTCCCCATTTCTCTATCCACTCTACTAAATTCAAGGCTTCCTTTGGCTATATTGAGATTTCAGTCTCAGTGGTAAGTTCTGAAATACTGATTTAATGTTCATATTTTCTGCATCCCTTTCTTAGTATATTCAAGATTCTATGTTTCTTTATCTGTTTCTAGCCATTCAGAATTGTGTGTTTTTAAATCACTAGGCAAAGCTGATAGCAATGTCATTGAACACAGAGTAATCATTTAATATTTCTCTTCCTTAGATTTATCTTTAAAAAGTCATTCTAAATATTTTGTATACTCAAAAATTATATTTCATATAATAAATTAACATTCATATATTCTGCATAAAAATCGATTCACTACAACATTATTTTATTCAGCTAACCTGTTGGGAGAGTTTTTAGTCTGAAGTCTGCATATAATTAACTTTTATAAATGTCTAGACACTTCTAAAGAATTTTTCAAATTATATTCATTGTGTTATCATTTATCTAATTTTTCTTAATAAACAGTACTTACATGTAATGTTTTCAGGCTCTTTGGCACAAATATTTTCATTTTAATCTGATTATAGATCATTAGACAAAATAATAGTAGTTTAGAACACTTTGCAAAACTGAATTGTCTATCAGATTGGCTTAAGAAAAAGGCAATTGGTGGGGCCGGGGAGTTAGCTCAGTGGTTCCGGCGCCTGTCTTGCAAGTGCAGGGGCCCGGGTTCAATTCCCCGGTAACCACATAACAATACTGGGTGTGGAGACCCACACCCAGCAGCAACCAGTACCACATACCACAGTGCCGGGCGTGGTGGCTCACGCCTATAATCCCAGCACTCGGGAGGCAGAGGCAGGAGGATTGTGATGTGAGTTTGAGGCTGAGCTGAGGGCCAGCCTGAACTACAAAGAGAGACCCTGTCGCAAAAAACCTAAAAAAAAAAAAAAAAAAAAAAAGAAAAAGGCAATTGGAAATAATAATTAAAAATTAACAGATAATTCTCTTTTATTTTTCTTTGTTTTCCTGGTACTGAAAATTGAACTCAGGACATTGTGCTTGGGAGGCAGGTGTGATCCTACTGAGCTTCCTCCCTAGCTGGATTTTCTGTTTTCTTATTTATCCTGTTGGTTCAATTTAAAATGCTAATTATTTTAAATTTATTTTATTAAAATTTTTATACTGCTTATTTAACTGCATGATCATCCTTCTTCATGATAGTCTGTCTGCTTCACCTAAAACAAATTTCCAGCCATGTGATCTTTCTTCTCCAGCACTAGAAATTCAGCAATACCTCTAAAGTGTATGTAAGATAGTATGTGAATAGTAGTTACTGCTATGAAGATAAAATTTCTAGAGACATTACTTTTCTATGGTTTTACCTTATTTTGTTATGCAAAACTGCCAGATTTAAATTGTCAAGCTTTTCTTCATAAATAACTTGTATGCTATGGGAAAAAAATGAGAATTAAGTTGTGTCTTATACTGGTACAAATCCCCATTATGGAGTGCAATCATGATGTGTATATTTAATGTACCAATAAAGATAATTAAAAAAAAAAAAATAACTTGTATGTATTATAAGAGAAAGATAAAATAATATACATGTTAACTTTTTAAAAAATGATCAGAGGATTTAGCTTGTCCTTTTTTTAAAATATATGAGAGAAGTCTTGGCTACAAGCTCTCTTAGAGATGACAAAGAAATGAAGAGATATGTAACAGGGTGCCTTGGAGGAAAATTACATGATATTGGTACAACAATAATAATGACTTGCAAATTATAATTTATGTTTCTGGAATGTGAAAGTAAATGTCATTCCACAGTTCTGTGGGATCATTTAAAACTAAAATTTATCTTGTTTGAATTAAATCACTTAAATTTTTATAAGACTATATGATGTTATGAAAATTAAGTTGGAGGCAATTTGGAAATATAAGAGAGGAAAGAAAACATGAAAAACAGAATGAAAACATGGAAAGAAAGCTTATGTAAACAGAGAAGGGAGGAGGAATTGAAAGGAGGTCAGAAGAATGGAAAAAAACAAGAACCAAGATATATCACATCCAGGTACAAATTCCCAATAAGAAATTTGATCATAATGCATAGATAAAATGTACTAATACAAATAAATAAAACTCAAGCAGGATAATCTTCACCCAAAAGAAAACAATTCTGATTAAAACTTGAAAAAAAATTCTAAAAAGAATGCTTATTTGAAAGAAATCTATAAAAGGGTGTATCAATGTATACAGATACCTTCTAGTTTCACTTACATAATCTTATATAAAAGAAACAACTAGGAAAAAAGAACACTTCTAAACAAATATTTTAGGGCCTGAAGATGTGAAAAATGTTTTATTACAAAGAGTAAAGAAAGGAACGTTGGGTACCAATGGAAATATCCTATAGCTAGAATTCTGTATTAATGTCAAAACTCCCTAGAACAAAACCCTAAAAAGAATAATTTTAATGTGTGATTTATAAAACAATAAACCATTCTAAAAAGGAGTTAGTGAACAATTATTAATTTCCCACTGGTGTTACACAGAAGAAAACTTAAGGTTGTCCCTTCAAATGTGGCCAGTCAAGTGTGATTTTGTGCGAATGCTCAGCCTGAGAACAGTCACCCTCCTGTTTCCCGACACACATCTTCTGCTGTCACAAATGGGTGCCTCCTACTAGAAGGGGAGAGATGTAACTCTCAGTGTCACAATTTTCTTACCCACAGAGACAAGCTGCTGTTACAAGAAGCACCAGGACTGCATCTGTCACCACTCTTCCAGGCTGCACATATATACAATGATATATACCATACTTCTACTGATGGTATTCTACCACAAATCTAAATGCTTGCATTATTTTTAGAATTGATTAGCGGGCATCATGTGGAAGGGGATGAACACAGAAAAGTGATTATCACATACTCTCTGTTTTAAAGAAATATTTATGAATAATTGATCTTAAGTTAGAAAATTAATTTGCAGGAATGACATATAGGATTCTGAGTGATCACTGAACAATGTATTCATGAGTGACAATGTCACAGTGAATCTCTTACTCAGTACAGTTAGTATGCATTAGTAAAATTTTCCACGATAGTGATGAAAATATACATAGACACACACTTGTAAATATTAAAAATAGTCTGCAAATATATATCATATTATAGGGGTTAAGCCTATGTAATGTGTAGAGTAGACTGATACCAGCTGGAGAATTAATTGCAATTTGAATTTTTCTTTATAACATGTTAAATATTTAATGTAATTATAAATTTTATCTGAAAGGTAGTCCTGAAACTAATGCAATAAATAGAATGGACACAATATTGACATATTGATAATTTTAAAATCATGTTTAATATTGATGTTTGTAGGAAAGGAACAATGACATTGACAGAAGGTAGATGAAAATGAAAAGAATATATTTACAACATTTCAATGGATTAATAGAAAATTAAATGTCCATCCACATAGTTCACTATAAGAGTTACCAATGTTGAAATTGTAACAAAAAAGTAAGGAAACAAATTTTATATATATGGGGGGGTGGTAGGGTGGGTGGGGCTATGGGAAAAAATGAGAATTAAGTTGTGTCTTATACTGGTACAAATCCCCATTATGGAGTGCAAGCATGATGTGTATATTTAATGTACCAATAAAGATAATTAAAAAAAAAAGAGTTACCACATCAAGCTTCTCAAGTGTCCTTCCAATTCTTTAATTCAGTTTTCAAATGAGACATGTTAAAATGTTATTACTTTAACCTTAAAAGAGATTTGTGTGTTTATTTAGAGAATTATTATTGGATGAGGAAAAGAACAAGGAAGTGGATCTCTCACCTCCATATGATCAAGTAAAGCAGTAGCATAAGTGTTACCGTACAGATTTCTGTTTTCCACATTAACTTTTGTAATATCATGTCCCCAACTTAGTGTTCTCATAAATATGCTATTGGTCTGTAATTATGAAGACAAATATTGTAAATTTTGCATTGGGCTAAAATACATACATCATCAAAGTTTATCCAAGAATTCACATTGCAATGTTGAACCTAAGCCCAGGAATTATGGACCAGTATTTTTTTTTTCTTTTAGAAATTATCTGTGGTGTTTAAATATCTTAAACACAAATATCTTACACAAAGTACAGATAACTCAGTCATAGTAAGATTAGGGCAGCACTGACCTCTCTGGAGTGAAACATCATTGCAGTACCAACCAATCTTTTTTATTTCAAATTCTATAGTAAGAATTACTTCTTTGATCAGCCCATGGTGGTCATCTTGTGTGAGGTTATGAGTGCATCAGCCTGGTTTCTGATGTGAGGCTGAAATAAAATAACCAAGCTCTGGTCAAAATGGTGCAGCCAAACTTACTTGTTTTTTTTTTTTTCACTGTGATCTCCACGTGTAGAGATCTGTAGAGTAAAAAAGGAAAATAAAATTCAATAATTCTTTCATTTTTCTTGTTCTTTGATAAGAAAATGTTTTCATAACGTCATACAAGAAATTGAAATATTCCAAGGACTGAATATATATATATATATATATACATACATACACATGTACATATATATGTACATACATATGCACATATGTACATACATACATATATACATACATATATATATATATATACACACACACACACACGCACACAATACTAGTACTTACCGCAATAGTGATGGATTTTTAAAACAACAAAATCAATAATTCTATCAAAATATTCCACTTTTTTGCACTGAAAATAATCAAAAATGAATTTTATGGGCAGTCATTGAGTGACTTTTTCCCTATTTCTATACCTTCTTTACATTATTACTTACTATGTTCTCCATGTTTTTTTTTAAGATTAGCTTTAATAATCTCTTCTTAGTCTTCCAATACATAAACATGTCTTGTTTAAAGAAAGTATTAGAATTAACTTTTACTTTTTACGTATATCTATTCCTACTTTTTAAGATAAAATTTCTTTTACATCAGTATAATTACTTTTTTAATATATTTTTTCATGTTATGAGGTGTATTACTCATACTACTCACTATAATTATATCTTTGATTCCCAACATTCGCAAACTTTTGCCCAATTGTTGCTGAATTTAAACTGTGTACATGGATGTTGTATTCACTAAAGCTGAGTCATTACCTAATGCAATGATTGATACATTGGAAAATATCCTATGGAATATTTTACTAATTTCTGCTCAGTGACTGAATAGTCTATTCCTTCTGTCAATGTGTCTTCTCAGAAACAGCCATTGTTTATTTTCTGCATAGTTCCCAGAATTCTTTTTTTTAAATTATCTTTATTGCGCATTGTTTTAGTATGTGACAGACAGTACATTTTAACTATCACATTTGTTATTGAGACTCTATTAAGTGATGAGTAATGAGTTAATTATTATATTTGAGCTCCTCATTCTCTGTTCTATAAGTTAAATATCATTCTAGAGTGTATCAGAGATTTGATACTAATAATATTATCTTTTCAAATATTTTTCATAGCAATTGCTATCAATTCTATTAAAAATTGTTTTCCACAGTGTATTACTTTAACTGTTAGTAAAAGTTACATAGTTCAAGGTAGTTTAACTCGTAGAAAAAATAATCCCACAAATACTCAAATATGAGATACCATTGGATAATATTTAAACATGTTTCATTCATTATTTAAATAAATTATATCTTTTACCAAATATCACAGAAGCATGTGTAAATTAAATTGGTAAGTGAATATTTTATGTCGAGTGAGTTATAATCTAATCAAGAGAGCCTTCCAATGAAGAGAGAAA
This sequence comes from Petromus typicus, assembly GCA_004026965.1. Lineage (NCBI taxonomy): Eukaryota > Metazoa > Chordata > Mammalia > Rodentia > Petromuridae > Petromus > Petromus typicus. The sequence continues at coordinate 19,869 of PVIR01024270.1, read as the reverse complement.
AAAGTTTAGATTAACAAGCTTGGGTATTTTCTAAAAGTGCATGTCTCATGAATCTTTATTAAAGGAAATGTTGCTGGATGATTTAGGCTAGCATTCATAGACCTGTTGTCACTCTTTACAAGTTGGCATTCCATGTAGTATATCTTTTCCACAATTAGCTTAATAGAAAATCAAAGCAACTGATATATTGAAGAACAATGATGTATTATTTCTTTATAATAAAATTAGTAAATCATTTCCAAAAGAAGAAAAAGACAAAAGTCCTAGAATATACTTCAACATTTTGAGTGCATTCTCATATCTGCATTCATAATAGAATTCCAATACAAAACCAAAAAATGTCTTAGTCAAAGGTCAGAAGAAAAAGATGAGAAACTTGGCCTCATTAATGTATCAGAGGACTTATAGTGCTGATTTAATAAAAGATCATGAAATAAACTTTACAGTTTTCTTTAAACATATCATTGTCTGAAATTTAGCTTATATTAACCTTCTTTGTTCCATACAAGTTTCAGTATGTGTTAAAATGTTCACTGATAAAGTATATCATATCTACTAATGTGATTTAAAACATGAAATCAAATGTTTTGTTTGTATGATGTTATAAAAATCGTACTTTTATGTATGTCTCAATCTTTAAGTCTCATATTTAGAAATTATTCTCATAATATAAAATACAATTTTAGTAAGTACTGAATGCCTAGTATTTCACTACATTCTTTTTTTACTTATTTGACTGAGTAAGTTAAAATTTCCTTCTATCACAATATTTTATTTTTTCTATGTAAGTTGTTACATGGAAAGCCATTTTGAACTTCAGTATCTTCAGATCTCACACAATTAAATGAACTTAAACAATTACATATCAATTCAATTATTTTTGTTCTACAACTTCAGTATTCCTTTCTTTCCTTTACTAGAGAGAGACATACAAAATGATGAGTAGAGAAAGTAGTTTGTATATGATATTTTACTTTATTTATTTATTTATTTATTTTATTTAGGTTTCTAAAGCCTTAAAATTATTTTATGAGATATGTCCCTTGACATAGTGCAAAGTGTGGAGAGAAGTAGTACAACTGAAACAGACATGGACAAATAGAATGCTAGTCTTAAATTGATCTTCTACAATTTAGATTATATTTTATCAACAAAAAATGATTATTCTTTACAATGTATTAAAATAACCAGTAGTTATACTTCCTCTGTTACTTAAATTCTTACATGTTTTATGTGTCACAGTCTCACTTGATCATAGAGATTTCCCACAAAGTCTTATGTCCTAAAAAGATATCCATATGACAAGCTCACAAGGCTTTGACAATTCTAGTTGTTCTCACAGGCAGAAAGCAAGGTCAGATGTTTAAATGTTTGAATGTTCCCAGCCAACTCACTTGATAGGAAACACAAGTGTTATGAACTAGTGAATTATTTCAACAGTTGAGGTTTCTATTTCACTGAGGTAAGTGACTTTATACAAGAATCTAAGCACAATGTTGATTATAGATAAGAAATATCCCTAATCTTGGATAAATCCTACAGATAACATGGTTATGTGCACAGGAAAGATTTTGAGAATAAAGTAATTAAAAATCAGTGATTCAAACTGAAATATTGCTCTTAAAAATGGGACATACCAATTTCCCTATATGGTCAAGAGAATAAATCAGAACGTTTTTGTTGTTATGGTTCTATTATAAGGGACTCATGAAAACTTACAAATTCAAGTCGTGAGGCTAAATAAAAATGTAGATAAGAAAACATGTTCTTGGAATTGTTTATGATAAAAGTAAAGAACCTCTTGCTTTTTAAAGTAAAAATTAGAGTACTTTAATGAAGGAAGTCCTAAGTATAAATCCTACGTGATAGCGTACGGTCCTTTATTATTTGCATTACACTTGATTATGTCATATGAATGCTTCAGAGAGCAGCAGGATACCCAGAGTAGAGAAAATAGATGGTATGAAAATCTCACCTGTCAAGAGCACCTGATCTGTGCTATCTTAGTAGAGAAACTCATTTTATTTTATTATAATAGAGAGACTATTTAGGGAGAATGGAATGCTCTGTGTTTCAAGAATAGTACAATGAAACCCAGAGATTAAAGTGGAGTAATTTACCCACCTACCCAAATCCATAGATATTACCTATGAATCAAACTTTACTATTTCTAAAATCAAACGTCATTCATGGTGATATCTTGCCAGACAAGGTGAGCTACACGAATTTCAGCGTACAATGGAAAGTGGAAATCTGTGTACTGTAACATCACGGTGAGGGGCCTGGGAAGCTATGGGTTTTCCTTGGCATGGGTTCTCCGGATCTCGTTCTCACCCTGGCAAAGACTGCAAGAGTGGAGTGATGCAAACTCAAAGCCAAAGATTTCCCAGGTCTTCCAGAACTGAATAAAGAACTCAGAAAATGCCAGTAGTGTGAAGCAAGGGTTATTTATAATGCTAGTTCAGGGACAAAGCCTTGGAACAATGTTTGCTGAGCAGGGAAAGCTCGAAAGTAATTTTCTCCTATTGGTGTCCAAGCTGGGCCCATTTTTACAGGGGTTTTAACCTAACCAGGGGCTTAGTCTTTGTTCCATGGTAGCTATGGTTCACGGAGCTCCAGGTCTCCAAGGTATGAGAGTGATCCTCTAAGAATAACTGTTCTGTAGTCGTAAGTGTTGCAAAAAGGACAACTTCCATTAACCAAGTAAATGTTCTTTCCCATGGCCATCTTCAAGATCCGCTGTGTCCTATCTCTTCTCATTACTGCCTCTACGTTTCACTCCTGCAGCTCAATCAACTTACTGCCTTCGTCCCGCAAAGAATTGTCACTTCGTTGATTGGATACTAGGCTTGTTGCTGGGGTTTGGACTTGTGGGCTGGTAAGGACTTCAGGTAAGCATGGCCACCTGCGCGAGGAAAGGCAGTGTGGGGTCCAGACCACAGACTATCAGAGAGGGCCACAAAGCTGCTGAAAATGGCTTGTTGCTCCAAGTTTCACAGAGTATGCTTAAAATATCAAAACCATCTGCTAAGGAAGGTTATATATGTATGGAGAGGAAAGATAAACCAAAGAAAACTTCTCTTCACAAGGTCACCAACAATGACAGATGAAAGACATTGTCCTTTCTAGAGCCATGTGACAAATCAAATACTTCCAAGTTTACTGACTTTATGACAGTGTTGTTTTGACGTTTTAGTTTTGCTAAAGTATTTCCAAAAATATATTCACTGAAATTAAGGAAAATTGTTGAATTTCATATCCTTTGCTCAAAAAATATGAAGTGTGTTTCAGAAGATTAAAGTTTATGTTTTGCAAGATTGGCTTATTTTCGGAGGATCTAGGAGAGAATTTACTTCTTGGAGCTTTTCAGCTCTTAGAGACATTTTTCTTTCATCTTTACAGCCTGTCAGTGGGCCAAGATCTTTCCCATTTCATTGTATTGACTTCTTTTGCCTGTTCATTTGATTTTTAATTGAATTGTTTATTGGTACATTTTGTTATAATATCAGAGATCAAACTCAGGACTTTGCACTTGCAAGGCAGACTCCAGAACCACTGTGATAAATCCCGACCTTGCCTCTTCTTATTTTTCAAATCCTTTCTTCACACTGGAACTGCAGAAATAATCCAAAATAGCCTCTTCATTTTAAGAGCAGCTAATCAGCCATTTGTTATTTTATCTGAAGCTTCCATTCTCCTTTGTCATGTTATGTTATATACTATAGTTTTCTGGATTAGGATTGTGAATCTTTGAAGATGCTTACACAAGGTACATGTTATAAAATATGGTTATTGGAGGGATCACAGCTAATGTTTGTAATAGAATGAATTAAGTAAAGGGCATGGCAAAGTACATTCTAAAATATATGTGATGTGGAGGAGAATATCTGTGTAAAATTTAAAATTATCAGTTAGAAAAATTGTCCTAGTCTATATTATTAATTCCTCAACCTATGATACTAACAGCTTTTTCATGATTTCTAAAGAAAAGCATGTCTAATCATGTTTTTATTCTCTCAGGTTTAAATTAATCAAATAGTTACTGAAGATAATAGTATCTGAAATATCTTAATTTCAACACAAATTTTCACAGATCTTTTGTAATGTATGGTAATGTGAAGCTATAAAATAGCACAAGTTGTTTATCTGTTGTTCTGATAACATAATAATACTAAAGCATGTTCAGAAGTACAGGTGATTCATTTTGGTTTTACTTATTGTCAACACATGCTGTTATTTTAGCTGACTTTATACAAATATATCTTCCTTGAAATTAGTGTGATAATAATCCTACATATGCAATTATATTTAAAAATATAATTTAAAGTCCCACACTGACCCCACATATGCAATTATATTTTAAAATATAAATATCCTAAGTCAAAAAAACACAAACTTAATGTTTTAAAGTGTTTCTGCTATTAGATGTTGCTGAGACAAGGATCATTTTTTCCTCATTTTATTCTAGATGTTTAGTGTCTCAGGGATAAAAAAAAATTAAGTCTTCTTTTATGAACATGTGAATAGGCTCCAAATCTAGACAAATGACACTATTATGTTGGTAGATAATCCATTTTTTTCTGTAGTGACAATCTGCCCTAATGTTTCAGCAGTTCTCTCAGAAAGTGATGTAAAATGTCTAGATCTGGAGACCCCAGCTAGACAGTTAAAGAGAAGTACTGTGCAGGAGTACTTAATAAGGAACAAATACAACACAAAAAAACAGTTATACTTCTCTATGTAATTAACCAGCATGAATTTATAGAAAATAATATCCTTATTATAACCTCTGATATATAAAGCAGTGAACTTTTTAATTGCTTTCCTTGAATATGTCTAGAGGGCTTTAAAAATGACTTTCTATTTTCAATAAAGTAGGAGCAGTAGTATTTAATTTTCATTTATCAAATCAAACAAATATTACACTTATAGGATCCCTAAGGCATTTTATTATATACTCCTAGTTGGTAACCTGAGGCTTCTTTCTGTATAGATGCTCCTACATAAGAGTATGACAGAGATAAACGCAATGGGATTTTAACAGAATGAATAAAGCTTATTAGAAAAATGATGGACTGATGAAAACTACAGTGCTTGACACCTCAAAGCCCATAACAAGATAAGCCAATGTCTTTGAACTTTATTGAGTTTCTTGAAGGTCAGAGATATCTTAGTAGTAGTTTCATGCAGAGATGTATACAATATTTACAACACTATATTTGTATATATGCTATACTAATTTATTTGTTTGATTTTATAGAATAAGAGAAGCTCATATATAACATTTTATTCCATTTTCTTCATGCAGTTTTAACTTTCTATTATTTTCTTTTAACCTCACAAATATCTTCCTGTATTTCCTTTAGCTTAATTTTGCTGGCAATGTATTAAGCCAGGCCAGTTAAAGATTATCTTTATTTTTAGAATAATACTTTCTGGTATAGATTCTGATAGTATTTTAAAATGTTATGCATTAATGGTGTCATATTGTTTTTCTGATCTTCATTATCTGTGTTACAAAATCAAATTTCTTTCTTAAGTGAAATAAATTTTAGTTTTTGGTCACTAAGGTACATCCCAACTTTATTTTTTATTTTATATTCCTGTCTTTTAGTTTTATTTCCCTTAGGTGTGTTGAACACTTTGGATCCTTGAGCTGATTACTTTGGAGAACTTGGGCATTTTGTTCTATCTTTCTTCCAAATATTTTCGTTGTTGTTGTTTTATTGTCCATTTCACTTTGTTTTGTTTTGCTTTCTGTTTGGGTCCATTTTGGAGAATTATCACTGAACTGTCTTCAAGGTTACTCACACTTACCGCAGGCTCACTTATGACCATTAAATGGATTCCTCAGTTGTATTCATTTGTTTGTATTAAACTTAGTTTTGTTTCCCTGCCCTGCTTAAATTATTTAGACCTCTCCTTTGCTCACAGAGATAACTCTGTGAGAATTCAGGTTCTTTTGGCTTTTCCCAAACTCATCATTAGCAACCAATGTGTTTTTCTCTGTAAGGCTTGAGAAGTCCTGGAATGTCTTGGATAGGAATATGAATGAGATATGTTCTCAGTCTTGTGTTATTTCTGTAAAGTTAGTAATGGAATGTAGGACACACTTGGTATAGGTATGTTGCTGAGCTTTTCAGCATTTTGAACAATTACCTGAGAAAAACAAAGCAGGAAAGATTAATATTGGTATATGGTTTCAGAATTTAAGTCCATGGTCAAATAGTGCTTTTAGGCTTGTAATGTGGCAGAAACACTGTGGCAGAAGAGCACACTGGAGAAAAGATGTTGACATGGTGGCAGCTGGGAAACAGAGAATGGAAGAGCGTGAGAAAAGAGGCTAGGAAATAGTTATCAAAGCATGTGCCATGATTCCCTTCTTCTAGCTAAGCTCCATTTCCTGTTTTGGTCATCACTAAACTGTAACTTCCTAGCAACATGAGGAACATGAGCAACAATTCTCAATGAATTTAGAAACCAAATGATTCAATCACTTTTCAAAAGTATTTTCAGATCTGAAATATAATAACTAAGATCCCACAAAACTCTAATGCCTGACATCGGCTTGCATGTGGCAGAATTATTTAGACATTAACTATTTCTCCTTTCCTTACCTGTATTTGATTAGGCCTGTCATCCAGGGAGTAAGGCAAAACTGTACATCCATGGAAAGCATTTACTTCACTTAGGCTCTGTGGAGACTTCTGATCTCCCAGTCATGTTTTTACAAATGCTCTGGTGTTCCTTTATCTAGGTTATTCTCCTGATTAGGGTGGTGCCTTATAATTTCTCTCTAATTCTATCTTAAATATGTCTAATGTGTACTTAGAATATAAGTGTCTCCCTTTAATTTGTAGCTCTTATACATTAAATACTTATTTTTAATAAAACACTTAAATAAAGCTATGGGAGACATAAAATAAGAATAATTCCTTATATACAAAAAACTTAAAAATAGGTTACAATAAGTGAAGCAAAAGAAGATGAATGATAATAGCAGCACAAAGTGACACATAGTGTTGAACAGATAAAATAATGTGGACATTAATATAAGCTTGTTTAAACTTTTCATTACTTTTAAATCATGATGGATGAGAAATGATTGAAGTATATCTTTAAGTAACAAAGAAAGATGAAATAGCATGTAAAAAGCTTCATTTTCTTATTTTACTGTCTTATGAATTTCTATTTACATCTGCTTAAAAACCATAGAGAAGGTTGTAATCACAGTGTAATAAATTATATCCAAATGTAAACAACATTATATATATTCAAGCTAAAGACACAATGTTACAAAATAATGAACTACTGAAGATAGGCAAACGATGGACATTAGGAAAAAAATCATAGAGCAAGAAAACTAAAGATCTTTTAGCGTTTTAAAAGAAACAAGTCTGAATTAAATTAATGGAATTAAACAACATAAAATGAAAATGAAGATCTTTATCAAAAGTACAGATAAAACAATGAGTGAAAATCTGGATTAGAAAAAGATGTTATGTGACCTTGATATTAAGGCAAAAATTAAGTGACTGAGATCATTTTTTCTGTCTGTTTCTACATACATGTTCATGGCAGCATCAAGATATGAAAAGATCACATACATATGGACCAAAACATTCACTACCATCACTTGAAGATGAAGTTGATTTTAGCTCTTGAGTTACAACCAGCCCCCAAAATGAACTGCATTTATAAGTTGAGTCCACTGTAATTAACATCATATCACTTCAAAATATTATAAATATAGCCTAAAATCATTCTTTTGGTGAAATATAGATTTGAAGGGTAATTTCACTTTTCTCTATTTGGATTGATAAATAAAATAAGATATTTATTTTTAAATAATATTCACAAATCAACATTTATATTTAACTCTGAAAGCACACGTTTTATTTAAAAATATTTTAGAATTTAATTTCCTAAAACTTAATTGATCCTAAATCAAATCTGTTTCTCTTCTTTTTTCAATAGCACTGTTGCTTCAAATGTTAAAACAATTTAATCTATTTTTCTTTTTAATGTCCAATGATCTTATAATACAAAATTAACTGACCATGAATATACACTAAAACTAAGAATATGTTTGCATGTTTGTTATACTTTTTATTGATTTTTTTAAAAATCAGAAATTGATATATTAATGCAATTGTAGTTCAAACAAAGAGAAATAAAAGTAGCTTCTATTGATTTATTCTCAATAAAGCAGAAAATTTAGCATTATATTTTTATTGTCATATTAACTAAAATTTACAGGATGAAATTTAAGGCATAAAAATCATTTGGAACTAAAAACTTTGCTAGAATCAGTGGTGAAGCCAAACTGATGACTGTTTATAACAGCAATAATCCCTGAAAAATCAGTCATTAGCACAGTTAACAACTAATTTGTTCAAGTGTTAACTGCCCTTGGCTTTGCCTCAAGCTGATAGAAAACTGGTCATTAACTGCGGGTTACAATTGATTTCTTAGGGTCCTATTTAACAGAAATTTGACTTCAATTCAACACCCACAGAGGCTAATTCTGATTCAGTAACAAGTAAGTCTCCCTTAAGACATGCCTTGATACAATATTATTCTTTTATGATATACTAAAAGACATTTCCCTAAAAGCCAGTGCGCACATGAAAATCTGTGATTATCCTATAGATAACTATAAATCAGTTTATTTGTTTTTGTTTTTGTTTTTGTTTTTTTGAGACAGGGTCTTGCTTTGTAGTTCAGGCTGGCCCTGAGCTCAGCCTCAAACTCACATCACAGCAATCCTCCTGCCTCTGCCTCGTGAGTGCTGGGATTATAGGCATGAGCCACCACACCCAGCAATGTGGTATGTGGTACTGATTGCTACTGGGTGTGTCTCCACACTCAGTACTGTATGTGGTTACTGTGGGACAGAACCCGGGCCCTTGCGCTTGCAAGACAGGTGCTGGAACCACTGAGCTAAATCCCCATCCCTATAAATCAGTGTTTGTGGTTTTCAACCTGTGTGGTAAAGCTATCAGAAAATTTAATATGAAAACAGAGAAGAATGAAATGTCTTTATATAGGCATGTTTGTGTACTACATATTTCCAAGGGAATAGTAATGAATAAAACTGTGCTGTATATTACAAGAGTTCCATTATTCAGCCTTTCACGGTAACAAAAGGAACGACTTACAGTAAAGAACAAAAAGTAATCAATATATATACATATATATATATATTCAAATATTTATTGGTACATTATAAATACACATCATCATCACATTCAACATTGAGAATTTGGCATCAGGCAGTTCCATTACAGCGACGCCCAGGCCTGAGCCTGACCGCCTGTACTCATACATCTTTAACAAGTAGTTATCAGGGAAATCGCTTTTCAAACAGAAAGGATACTCCGAGAAATGTTCTCCTTTTAATGTGGCAGTGTACATATATATATATATTAATAACTTTCAAATACCTGTATCCAATGTCTTTGGTAACTTTAATTCTACTTTGTGTCCCTTTGAATTTCTTATTCTAGATACAACATAGAAGCTCTTATAAAATATTAGCCTTTGTTGCCTGGCTTATCTCAGTTAGTACCATGTTTTCAAGTTAGTATAATGTTTCACCTCATCTCTGTTGAGGCACACATTAATATTTCATTTCCTTTAGTCTGAATGATATCAGTATATAAGTGTAAGTCTTGGTATCATTTCTATAAACGATTTAGTTAGGAGTGAAACTGCTGGATAATACAAACATTTGGGACTGAAATGACTTTCATAGTAGCTATTCAACAAATGTTAATTTGTTTTTATTCCATAATAATGCTGATTTCAATAAATGTGTAATGCTCTTTCATTCTGGTGTTGATTGCTTCTCCCAGGTAACTGGTGATGTGTAACTTTTCTCTTCACCTTATTTATCAGTTATGTATCTTACTCAGAAAATGTCTATTAAAGTGATTCACCCAATTTTGAAGTGATTTTTTATTATTTAGGTGGAAAAATGCACCAAATTACACAAACAGAATCCCAAAATCAATAAGATATTATCAAACAAAATGTAACAAATCATGAAAAACATCACACAGCATGACCAGGTCGACTTCATCCCAAGGAATGCAAAGATGGTTCAATAAGTAGCTATCAGCAAATATATATATATATATATATATATAGTCACATAATCAGAAGCAAGAAGAATCACATAGTTGTCTCAGTAACACAGAAAATTTATTTGAAGAAATTTTAAAAAAACTAATTAGAATGAACTATGAAAAATAGGTATTGAAGGTATTATCTCTGTCTAATACATCTCATTTATTACAAATATACATACAGTACTATGTGTTTCACTGTAAAAGGCATCCAAGGGAACAGGTCATTTGGCATATGACAGGAAAGAAGCTTCTTCAGGTAATATTTTTAGCATTTAATACAAATAATACTTAAATCAGTGTATTATGCACTCTTAGGTGTCATATCAATTTATTTTGAGGGCTAGGGTATTGAATTTTTGTACCCTAGTACTGCATCCTGGTTTCTGTTTGCCTGATTTTGTGCATGGATGTGTGTGTTTATCCACATATGTGTGCACTTATGTAATGTATTCAAGGATCGATGGTCAAGTTGATCTTTGCTCTCTGAAAGATGATATTTATTTGTTCTTTGAATTTGTTTTTTGTCCTGGCTTATCAGAAGATACACTATTATATATGTACATAAGTGGATTAATTCTTATTCCTTCAATTTCTGGTATGCAAGTCCAGAATCTGTATGTGATCCTGAAATGATGTCATATATTTTTTAATGCAACTTATTCAAATTTTGTTAAAAGTATATGAATATTTTTATTTTCATATATATGTATGTACTAGTCCATATGATTATGTCTGTATCTCATTTCTTTCTTAAACTTTCTGATTTCCACTCTAAATATTTTCTGATGATATTTATTTTATTTAATCATTTTATTAGCTGTCTAAATCTAGATAACTTGTCATTTTATTTCAAATTTTATAATTTCTTTAAAATTTGGTAGCAAAATGTTATACTTTATTGAATTCAATACAAAAATTACTTTTAATTTTATATGTTTCATTTCTTTTGGTTTTTTTTCTTCTATTTATTTTCTTCACCTGCTTACCTACACTTGTTTGGAAATATTTAGGGAATATTTTAAGAACTCTAATGATGATTTTCTCTAGGTAAATTTTTGTTTTCTTATTTCTAAATCATAGATATTAAAATCACTCCAGAACTATCCAAAAGCAGCATCAGTAGTTATTGTGATTTGCATATTCACTATGGGCTCTATTCTGATTTATTATTTTGGTTAAGTTTTAGACATGTTCAATCCTGGTCCACTGGGAAGCAGTGCCCTAACCCATCATCCTTTTTATAAGACCTCGAGACAAGTCTCTCCCTCCTTTCTAGGCAGACTGTCAAACTCTATTGCACCTCCTGGATTTCAGCAACTATCTCTAGAAGTGCAATTTTACTTCTTTCCCTTATCCCTGTCTGGTAATTTTGTCACCTTCTTATCTTTCTACTCCCTGAACTTATTATATATTATAAAATCTCTTGTTGTCCACCAAAGTCCCTCTGAGTAGTGCTTTTTCCAAATCACTAATCCACCATTGTCAAGAAGAGAGCTATCTCTCTGGTCCTTCATTCAAATATGTGGCTTTATAAATATTTATTTAGAAAATAAATTTAAGGAATCTGAAATAGTGACATGTCAATGCACTGTACTTAACATGCAGGTCAGTGTGCAGTAAAAATTTTCTAATTTTTTAAGTGGAAGCTATAGACATATGTCTTGTAGCAGTGGAGTGTGTGTGTATGTGTGTGTGTGTGTGTGTGTGTGTGTGTGTGTGTAATGTGTTCACATTTTGTCCTTGGTATTTCTTGAGTAGTTCAATTTGGAGTTTAATTTTTATTGATATTCCTTAGATTTTTCAGAACTGTCATTTTATTTTACATTGACTAATATTTGCAGAACATATAAGAATTATGATGATTATTACAAATTTACACTGTGGCTTAGAAGGATATTATTAGTGAATGAGTTAAATGAAAAGTCTACAAAAGCTATTAGATGTTCAAGCAAATGCTAGATTAGATTTATAAATTACATAAGGGTCTCAATAGAATACTTGGTCTTCAGATGATGATGATGATGATGATGATGATGATGATGATTGCTGATAATGAGAACAGAGAATCTTAAACTAAGCTATTAACAAATATCAGATGTAAAATTAAATTGTAATTCACATTTCTTCATAGTATATATGTCTATATTTGAGTAAACCTAACTTACTATTTTTGGCTTACACAGATATCCAACTTTTCAGATAAACTCCACCTAAATTTAGAAATGATTTATTCAAACTTGTGACATTTGTGATCAGAGAGATCTCTGCCTTTAATTGTATAAGTGTTCTTTAGGAGTGGAAAATGAGATACGGTCACAATATGTATAATCACCATTCTTCTATTTAAAGACATATTCTGATATCATAATTTAAGAGCAGCATACAATACATAGGTCTCAGCTCAGCATTTGTCTTTATAATAATAAAAAAATCATAGAATTTCTAGTCCTTCAGTTTGTAAAGCTGTATAACTTCTTTTTCTTTTGCCAAAGGCAAAGTGCTACTATTTGATTTATCTTCTGTACTTGCCTTTCTTTTAACAATATGAACTTTTCCTAAGACAAGTGCAATGCTGAGTGTGACCCCACAGGAAAAAGATTTCTTTTTAAGGAATGTGTACAAAGTACTTAATAAGTCATGTCATTCCCATGATTTACTGTATATTATATTTTCAATGACTACAGTTAACTTTCTTGGTCTCTAGATGCCAACATTTTAATAAAAACAAGACATTTTCAACAAAATGTCAGAAACAAAGTGATCAAAGTGCTGTGGGAGCAGTTTGGCAACAGTCTGAGCTTTGAATTTCCTATTCAGTTTCGAAAACATTCACTTAAAAAGCATTTATTGAAGCTGAACTGCCTTTATCAGCCTGATCAGAGCTCCGTAAAGAGCATGCATGATTCAACTGCTTTCTCGAGCTTTAAAAAATATAACTTTGATATATGCCTCACAAGTGCAGCACAATAGTTTTCATGCTCACGTTTGTAAAGATTTAGTGCAGCCATTAAAGAACAGAAGGGCTCTTCGGTGGCAACCGTCAGACATAGCAAATATCCCAAAGCAAAACCTTCGACAAATCAGAGATTAAGGTACTGACAAAAATTTCCACTTGATTGCAGTTCTCCCCCTTAAACTTTGTATCAGGAGTGACTGTCTTTTCGATCAAATCTCTCAGAGAGGTGAATAGATAGGATTTTTTTCCCCTCTTGGAGGAAAATATCAACTGAGAGATAAAAAGTGACGTTTTATGTTCCTTGTCCTAGAGTCAGTCGATTTATTTAAAAAACCGGTGTGTGAGCCTGACCTATACATGAAGTTTGTGGCACGTCTCTTGTCAGATATTGATCACTTAAGTCTTTACTGTTTGCCTGCTGCCACGCAGCTAATAATCTCTTTTCATTTAGTTTGTGGTTTTGAATTCTTACCATGTCTTTGCTGATTTCTCTGGGATCTATTAGATGTTGCTTTTGCTGTGCAAATGCCTATGGAAATTAAGCCTGCTGAAGCACTCTTCCTGGGCAAATACTCTTTGTTTCCCATCAGTATGTGTCAAGAGGTTTTCATGCAGACAGGGCGCATTTGGAAGCAGCAGGTTCCATCAATCTTCATGGCTTTGCTGTACACCCATTCACCTCTGCCTGGGGTCAGAAGGAGACTGGGAAAGGTGGCTGAGCACCCAGACTGTTCCTCTGATGGGCAGCAGGTATTTCTATCTAAGGTATAACAGCACTTTGGGTGTCAGTGCTGGATGCTTTTAAAACAGAACAGAGAGTGAGACAGTGAAATGTCCTCCCCATTTTAGCACACAAGACACTTCTATTAGCTTACCAAATTGCATATTTGAATGTTACAAATCTAAGCAAAACTAAGTTTGATTTTCTTAAATATGCTACATGCTCATAATATTATATACATTTTTATAGAGCTATTGCAGCATTAGTTAGAAGTCTTCACTTTCTGGAAGACTTTATTAAGTTGCAATATCTGTCACAGAACTGAAAAAAGAAAACTACAGAATGTAAATGTTATTTATAGGGCCTACATCCCTTAATGTCATTCTAGGATGATCTACAATAAATGAATTGAAATTCAGTCATGTAATAGTTGATACAGTGTGAGGAAATTCTAATATATATAGTATAGTGAAATTGTTAGTATATAAAATATTCTTCAGAACAATGTAAGCTCTTGTATATCTTTTAGTACATTTAAAAAATTAACCAATAAAGATAGAAATATAGATAGAAGGATTTATACCTATATAATTTTGTAGAGTAAATTGTTATACTGCAAATGAAGCTTAGTAAATTGATCAATTATATTCAGAGCTGTATTTTACATTTTGATGTATCTGCTTCTACTAGCTCATAATTCACAGAAACTATTCAATACAATTTAAATGTTAACTACTTATAATAGCCATAACTTCCCATTTTTATTTCTATTAAAATGGTACCAGTATCAAAGTATCTCTTAAAGGAGCTTTTGTGGATAGGGGAATAAGAAAGTAATATATTTACTTTTTCAATTGTAAATAATATCCCATAGATATTTGTATATATTAATCATGTTCTAGTAAAAAAATTAGAAACATATTACATACATGTATGAGTAAGGACAATGACAAAAGATAAAACTTACAGGTACCTATAAACTGTTCTAATTAATAGTTACATATAGAAATTCATATACTGGGCCGGGGATTTAGCTCAGTGGTTCCAGCACATGTCTTGCAAGTGCAAGGACCAGGGTTTGATCCCCAGTAACCACAAAACAATACTGGGTGTGGAGACTCACCCCAGCAGCAACCAGTACCACATACCACAGTGCCGGGCGTGGTGGCTCACACGTGTAATCCCAGCACTCGGGAGGCAGAGGCAGGAGGATTGTGATGTGAGTTGGAGGCTGAGCTGAGGGCCAGCCTGAATCACAAAGAGAGACCCTGTCTCAAAAAAACCTTAAAAAAAAAAAACCTAAAAAAAAAAAAAGAAAGAAAGAAAGAAAGAAATTCATATACTTTCAAAGTAATATAAATTTTTAAAATTCTCTCTTGTTCTAAAGCTTTGGTTTAAAAGTAAACACTTATCGAAGATTACATGAAAACTTCACAAGCACATATTGGATTCTGAATGATTGAACAAAATTAGGAACATAAAAAGAATGTAATTTTGTACATGCCCATGTGATTGTAGACTCTCAAACAAAGTATACAATATTTTTGCCTAATTATTGAAAATAGAAGCTATCAACTACAGTATGTTATGCTATAGTCTTAAAGAACATAAAATGGTTATGCATAATTGTAATTGATAATCGTAATAAGATAGCAATTATTTTGTGTTAAAATGTAAATATTTTCAGAATTCAAATGTCTTTTTTTAAACATGTAATATTACAATATAGCCTCTTTGTTTATAGATAAGAGTTTTATTAGTGGATTTAAATTAATAAATATTCACTGTGAGTAGCTTATATTATAGATATAATTTCCCTGAAATTTCATGCATTTTTATATCTTCCTTTATCAATAAATATTTAGACATCTTAAATTATATCTACCTATCATAAACTCTTCCCTTGAGGGCTCGCTCTTCCCATCTCTACTTAATTATGTGGTAGCAGCAGGGAGTAGTTGTACGCAGATGTAACCTACAGACTTAGGTGATTAATCCCAGGATACTTTGTACCAAGTATAAGGAAAACAATCAGAATTATTTTTTCAGATGTTTTCAGGAGGTTAACAACTGAATAAACTAGTTTTTGTTCAAATTAATATGTCTAAGTTCACAATATTTAAAGTAATATCTAGTAGGTAGCAGTTGTTCATTGTCAGTTATTATTAAATTTAATTATCATTTGTTGTGGGTTTAAGGCAAAAGAGAGTCAAAATATTAGTTTTGATGTTCAAAAGCCATCCATGTAATTAGTGCACAAATAAGCTTCATATGCAGCATGAAATTGCAGTAAAACATGAGGACCAAACAGAGGCTTGAACTATCACAGAGCTACAATCAAAGAAAGTTGGACCCAGACAAGTCTGCTCTGGCATGTGGTCAGAATGCTGGTTGGGAAAAACAGGGTATTCAGAAGTGGAATGATACTCTGTGGCTCCTTTCACTAGAAACTCTTGTATACTCAGAAACCTTTTAATGTACTGGTCATGCAGATGAATCACTTCTCCACCTGACATCTTAATATATTTCTTGCTGATGATGTAGAAATTTCTGGGGTAAAATAACATAATTCTTTGCCAAGTTGATATGTTCCCACTTCTTTCAGGGCTATAAATGGAACTAAGTTACACCTTCAACTAAATACATGCTAAGCCTTATTAGGGAAGAAAACTGATGAAAATCCAAGGATATGAAAAACATAACTGGCATGCACCATAAAGCAGTGTGCAATGTACTGAATTCTGAGCTTCTTAATGAAGAATGACCATATTGACTTGAGACATTGACCTGGAATACAATACTTAATCATTTGGAAATGACCACAATATAGGGCAGACTTACTACTAGATTAGTTGTAGAAACATCAACAAAACAAAGACTCACTCAAATAATATTAAAATATTCTCATTGTTATTGCATAGAATTAAAGAAGGAATACAATTCCAAAAAATTTGTTGGAGAATTTTACAAAAATGACTAATACTTTTCAGATGGTTATAATATCTGGGTAAAGTCCAGATAATGCATAATTTCCCAAAGATGCTAATAATAAACTAGTGAGAGATACAAAAGCTTCACCAGAATTGTGATGAGGATCTCCATCTAAGTGTCTCCTGACAATCTGAGTTTATTAGAGCTTTATTAATGCAGTTTGGCTGAGAAGACTCTGCAAAACTGGAGTGTAGACATTGACACATCAGATGTATACGATGATTCTTACATTTGTCAATTATAAAAGACAAATGTGGGAGCTACCAAAAAATAGCTATAGGAATGTGTCCCTTTGTTGTAGAGTATGTCATGTCAAGGAAAAATTGTACAAGATATATTAAAAATCACACAAACATTTTATTAACTTTCTACTGTTTAATAAAAGCAGAGTTTAATGTCTCTGGGCTTGAGGGTTGTCATCATGTTTTCTTCAGTCCTTAAGATTGTTGTTATACCTAAAATTATTAAAAGCTAAAATCTCTAGAGGGAAAATTTTTCATTATCCACGCAATGTGCAAGTAAGATACATTTATACTGCAGGAGATTTGATGTTCTAATAGTTGAGAATTCTTGGAAACAAGGTTGTTAATAACTGAGTACACGGAGAATATTATTGACTTTCCTATGAGATCAATATGTAGTAAATAGAACTCTGTCCAAAGTTTTATTCCCACTGTTTCTACTAGTTCTTTAATACACACAGTAGTCAATTTTCAATCTCATATACATATAATCTGAATACTTATAGCTGATCACTGACACAAGGTCTCTTGTAGTTGGTTCAAGCCTCGGAGCATGGCTAATAAAGGTAGAATAGATGTATTTATAAAATGTGTAAACATTCTAAGAAACTAAATCCAGGCAGTGTGCGTAAGAGCTTCTGAGAGGCTGCAGTAAGAGAATGCCAGCACTCTGGAGGCTGGGAAGAGAACAGCTGTGAGTTCGAGTTTAGCTTGTTCTGCACAGTGAGTTCAAGGTCAGCATGGAATGAACAGTCAGACTTTGTCTTAAAAACCAAAAAAAATATTTTTAATTTAAAAGCTACTAGTTATAAAAGAATTCACAATAATCCTATGCAAGAAAATCTACTCTTATAGAAGAAAAATAAAAATATTCTTCATTTTTCATCATGAGGAAGGAGCAAGGCCTGTGATGTCTCATCAGGTACCTAGGGCAAGATGTTCTCCACTTGTAAACTCACCACACCACATGTATGATTTAAGCACCTGCTAGCATTGAGTAAGTTCCAGAGCACAAAGGCACTCTGACCTTTTGTTTTCAGTAGATGTGATACAAAACAAAGTCAGATCATGAAGATGGTCATACTTTGCTTTTAATTAAAATATTTAAGGATAAATTGTGTTATGTAAATAAGAATAAAATAAGATTTTAAAGTAAGCATATGATTTGGCTGGTATATAAAAAAGTAAGTGTGCATGAATTATAGGACTTCATAAAAATCTTTCAAAAGCAATATGTAGTGAATGGCATACACATATGTGGTTAATAAGCAAACATACAAAAGCAAAGCAATAAATGAAATTTTTGTTCATATAAAATAGCAATACAACTAGACTCTTGAACAAGAAGTATGAGAGCTATTTATTCTATTCAAAGTCAGAAGTTGCAGATTTGAGGATTTTTAAATTTGAAATTAATAATGTAAATATGTAAATAGTGAATCATTTTAACATTTATTATTTTGTTTTTGCTTTTAAGTTGTAGATATGTAAATTTTTTTCTTGCCTTATGTAGTGTAAGACTCAAGTCCTACTTTACTAGTGCACTAATGGACAGCCTTACTATAAATACACCTGCTTATGAGACAAGTGATTCTCTCTGCTGAAACGTGAAAGATAAGATCAAGAACAGAAATCTGAATTTATTAAAGGACAGCAAGTACAACATTTGTGGTGAAAAATAACTCTCCCGATTAAAAAAAAAAATGCTCCAAGAAAGCTCAGGAAATAATAAGTGAAATATGTGAAATGTCAAGAATAATTTTTAAGAATAATAGTGTTGAGGGGCCGGGGATATAGCTCAGTGGTTCCGGCGCCTGTCTTGCAAGCGCAAGGACCCGGGTTCAATCCCCGGTAACCACATAACAATACTGGGTGTGGAGACTCACCCCAGTGGCAACCAGTACCACATACCAGTGCCGGGCATGGTGGCTCACGCCTGTCATCCCAGCACTCGGGAGGCAGAGCCAGGAGGATTGCTGTGATGTGAGTTTGAGGCTGAGCTCAGGGCCAGCCTGAACCACAAAAGTGAGACCCTGTCTCAAAAAACCTTAAAAAAAAAAAAAAAGAATAATAGTGTTGAATATTAACAAAATAAATCTATTTATCCTCCTACACTATTCTCTTCCCATTTTGTTATTATTAAATGTTACCTCTGTCCTTAAACTATGCTTCCAAACATGAGATATAATTTCCAGGTAATTTTACATATCTCCTTGATGAAATTGTTGTTTAGATATATCCTATTCATAAATTCACTTTAGAATCCAATTCTCTGTGTGATTTAAATGGGTCAATTGCAAAACATAATATTAAAGATTTAAACTTTCCAAGTTGCATAGGTTTATTTATACTGGATTAAATAATTGCTCATCTGTGAAGTTTTCTTCCATTTCCTGGAATTATTTAAATACAATTCTGTGTGTCTGTGTGTTTGTATATAGTATTAGTACGTCTTCTGGTTGTCAAGATACAGTATCTGACAGGTAATATTTAAAGTAGCATAACTTAAGGTTAGTCATTGATTCAGATGCTCATGGTTCGCTGGCTGTAAGGTAGAAACATTATGGTGAAGGGTCATAATAGAGAAACATGAGGGTTTTGCTAGAAGCAAGAACAGAAAAAGTGCCAGAGGGAAAGGACCTGTGACTGAATGAAACTCAAGATCATGTCTTCAGGGCTCACCCATGTTCTCAGAGTTTTTTCTCTAGTAAATCAGTTTGATATTCTAACTTTATTGTCTCATCCCACATGGTGTAGTGTCAATTTGATCCTCAAACATATCTTTTTAAGTTGTGCTTAATATAAAAATAAACAAACAAACAATAA
>PVIR01024269.1:0-26141 GCA_004026965.1 Petromus typicus | reverse complement strand
TAATGAGAGTGACTTGTGACCTTTACCTTAAAATATTATTTTAGAGCAATATATTTGATTTTACTAAAATTTATCTTTAGACAGCTGATACATTTTAATATAATTTGTCACTTTAAAATCTAATACTTTTGCTTGATTGTTACTTTATTCAAATACTTAACTTTATTCTGTATAGTCTATCTTTAGACACCAGTTATTGTCTTCTATGATTCCTGAGTGCACATTGCAAATGTTACCTTATTTTTTCTTTTATTGAGATTATTAGTACATTTTGGTATGCATTATGCTCACATTCAACATTTAGAATTTGTACTTGTACATATCTTAATTATTATTTTTCCCATTTCTCTGCCCTCCCTACTGTCCCTACCCCCTATATACATAAGCTTTATTTCCTTCTTTTTGTTTTGACCATCAGTTTTTTCTTACCCTTCTTTACCTTCCCCTATGCCTTTTCCTTTGAATATTTTCTTCCTATTTAACAATAACTATCATACATTCTAAACTTCATTCACTTATATCTTAAGTTCGTTATACTAGAGAAAAGATACAGTATTTACACATCTGTGTCCTATTTATTTCACTTATGAATATGTCTTCAAGGTATATCCATTTAAGTATAAATGCCTGTAATTTATCCTCTCTGGCTGAGTAATACTACATTTTACATAAAACAACAACAACAACAAAACAAAAAACAACAACAACAACAACAAAAAACAAAAATGAACAACATATATTCCTTTTCCAGTATCCAGTTGTTGGACATTTGGGCTGTTTCCAAGATTGATTACAAACCATGCTGCTATAAACATGGGTACACATATGTCACTGTGATGTGATACTTTTGGTGCTTTCATGTATATACTTAAGGAAATAGCAGGGTCAAATGATACCTCTAATCTAGTTTTCTAAAGAATTTCCACTCTAATTTCCACAATGGTTTCACCAGTTTATATTCCTACCAATAGTGGGATAGTATTTCGTTATTCCCACAGCCTCGCCAATGTTGTTGGCTGATTTTGTGATAGCAGCTATTCATTGTGGGGTGAGATGGAATCTAAGTGTTGTTTTCACTTGCATCTCTTCAGTGACCAGTGATGTTGAATAAATCATGACTAAGAATTACTCTTGGATACTATAATATGATCTCTTAACATTAACAGAATTTAAGGAAAAATGTCAAACATCACATTTTGCTACACCCTATACTAAGTACTTGGCTAACACAGATGGTAAACTATTGTTTTGATAAAAACTGTTGTTCATTTCAGACTCATGAAATAAAAAATAATGTTTAATTGTCTACATTTTGTGGCAGCAATGAAATTTTAAATAATAAAAACATAATATATATGTAATATAGAAACTATTGAAATTATATTAAATAGTGAGCAAGTTTATTAAAGTGTGTTAAGATTCATCTCTGTGCTTAGTACTGTAGTAGTTCTATATATTCATACAGTGTAGTGGGTAGTCAGGGACATGAACAATGACCAATGTGAAACATTCATAATAAGATATACATGTGATGTATAATATAACATGTACATGTTAAGTCATTCCTAGGAGGGGCCAGGGAGTCTTAAGTAGATAGGGAGTTTTTTTGTTGTTGTTGATAATTGGGGGTGATTCTGAAGGAGATGAGAATGTTTGGGAAATTGTAGATGAAGAAGAACATGGGATGTGTTCACATACTATAAAGTACACATTTATTAGCAGAGGTCTAGACTTTTACTGAAAGCAGTTAGTGATTTCCAAGACCTGATATGACATATGTGTTTCCGTGAGTAGATTTTATTTGCAACCAGAGGATTAGTGAATAGTGTGAGAGGTTTGATTTCTTTCTGCCAGTCTCTAGATTTTATTAGTTACTGTGTTGTTTTTGTATTTCTTTGCCATGTTTTCTAAAATCACATGGCTTCTTGAATGGATGAGACTTGGATATATAGTGAATAGAGACATGTTAAATACTGATTCCCACAATGAGATTTGTAGTGATTCTTAACTTCCCAAAGTGATAGGTCATGTACATAGGTAGAGTGTTATCTGTGAAGGGCCGGGCATGCAAGAGATGGGTAAAGTGCGATCTAAAGTGTAGATTTAAATGATCTGCCCAGTGGACCTGGCATGCCCTGTCCAGAGGTGGAGAGAAAATACCAGTGTCAGCTCCCCAGGCTGTGGTCGTGCTTAGAGTCCAGGTAATGGCTGTGTGAAGGGGCAAAGCTATCCGGGACATCCTTAGTCTTCTGTGAGCCTAGATGGCCTTTCCCATCTCCTGTGTAGTGCCTACACCCCTGCAGTTCTACCAGAGCAGTGTGTGCAGTGCAAGAAGGTACAGCTCCAGCTCTAGAAAAGCCCGGGCAAGCCACTCAGCACACAGCTGCCACTTTTTTATCTTTGAGAAAATAACAATTTTGTTCCTTAGACAGAAATAAAACCTAAATGTTAGCAAGACAGAAAATGATGACCTACTCTGTTGTCGATATTCAGGTGGTTGATTATATTGTATTAATGGTCATTTATCTTCTCTCTATGTCAAAATTTTGCAATTCAGATTTATAGAAGTTAAAATCATAAATGCTTCCTGAAGTAGAAAATAGAGAAAAGGATGGCAGCTAATTATCAAGGCATACACAAAAAAATTCAGCAAATCCGCCAGCACTGTTTATAGAACTAGTAAACGTAAGACTTTGTTAGGTTTCATGATTCTAGTATTTTGTGTTCATTTTAATCTGTGTTTTATTTAATCTGTGTGTTTTATTTTACCTGTACTCTGCTTTGTACAGGTAATAGGTAAATTTGATTTTATGCTTTTTAACCATCAATAATTTTTCTTTGCTCAGAATGTTAGGCAATTTTTAAGTAACTGTACAGTAATTAGAACTCTGGATTCTGCAGCGTCTGTGCTTTGAAAAGGTCAAAGTAGGGCTAGAACCACACTTGGTGGTACATGTTTGTTATCCCAATACTTGGGTAACTGAAGCAGAAGGATCCAAGTTCAAGACCAGCCTGAAATACACTGGAAGATCCTGGCTTAAAGTATAACAAATTAGAGCATAAAGGTTTCAACAGAGCTCTCTAAATAGGGAACTGGTTTAAGGGCTATCTTTGGCCAGATCTGAACTAAACTGAATACCAGGCTGGGGATGCAATATGTGATGTAGACATAAGGAGTTTGAGGAAATCACTGGACATTCTGTTGGAGAAGTTTTAAAGGGAGTTGGAAATCAGAATCCATATGAGAATTTAGGGATCTTACTTTAAAGTTGGAAAACTAGGGAGCTGAGGATTTAGCTCAGTGGTTCCTGTTCCTGTCTTGCAAGTGCAAAGGCCCGGATTCCACACCCTGGTAACTACATACAATACTGGGCGTGAAAACTCAAGCCCAGCAGCAACCAGTACCACATACAATAGTGCCGGGCGTGGTGGCTCACGCCTGCAATCCCAGCACTTGGGAGGCAGAGGCAGGAGAATTGCTGTGATGTGAGTTGGAGGCTGAGCTCAGGGCCAGCCTTAACTACAAAGCAAGACCCTGTCTCAAATAAATAAATAAATAAATAAATAAATAAATAAATAAAGTTGGAAAACTAGAGCCTGGATGAGACTTTTATGTGCTTAAATATTATTGGAAAAAAGATGATGGAAGATTGAAGTTTGAAAACACCCACACTTATGTAATTGATTTAGGTACTAAGTATTGCAACAATTACATTTTTTTTTTAACCCAGCAGATTTTATTAAAGGGATGCAGCTCCCATAATGAGAGCTTCAGGAGTTGGGGAGGGCAAAGGGAAGAAGAGAAAGAGAAAAGAGAAGAAAGGAAAGGGGAGAGAGAGAGAGAGAGAGAGGTGCAGAGAGAGGAGAGAGGAAAAAGAAGAGGAGATAAGAGAGACCAGTTACAATTTTGAGCAACTAATATGTGCTAGATAGTTAGGATGGATTTGTCCTTCTGATCCTTACAATCCCATAGGTAATTGATACTATTTGCCCTGTATTACACATGAGAGAACTTCTACTTCTGTTATGGTCTTTGTGCTTCTTGATTAAGAAGAGCAAGTGTGGTGAAGCAAACTACTTATTTCCACTACAGTGCCAAACAGTATACTCTCATTTGTGTAGAGCGTGTCAGAAAGATTCTGAAGATGTGCTATAGCATAGGAATGAGTAGTAGACTGTCCAAAGAACAGGGAGTATTAAATTTCTGTTGGGAATGTAGTTTCTGCTTTATGCACATGCAAAATGTGGACATTTACCTGGTAGCAAGAAAATAGATACACCCAGTAAGGTGAATGACTTAAACTTTCATATTTTCTGTAAGTTGTTACTCAGTATAAGGGACACTCTCAGACAGGAGTCACAAGATGTGTTTCTAGGTGGGTAGGACTATTGTTGACTCATCCACTGACTCATGAAGCTTCCAATGCAAACCTTGCTTTAATGAATACATTGTACATAATATGTAGTAATCCATTTAGCTCCTCAAGATGATATGTACTCCTTTTGATTACATATTATAATTGGCTTTCTTTTAGAAATTGCTAATATGTGTTAGAGAGTAATATACCAGCTATAGAATGAATTCCTAGTTACCCAGAGAGCACATTTTAAGAACAAAGGATATTGTTTCTAGTAGCGAGTAAATTGTGTTGTGCCTGTGAAAGAGGATACAAAAATGCTTGGTTTACTCTTAGATAATTTTAGAAATATATCCAGATGTCTTTTCAAAGAACAAAGAGTTTAAGCGGAAACTTAAGAACAATATAAAGGAACCAATTTTCATGAACTGAAATAACACTTTACAACTTTTGTATGTTTTAGTCTTGTTTTATTATATAGTTTTATATTATCTATTTTATTCCATTTGTGGTACTATAACAGAACACCACAAGCTGGATAATTTATGAGGGATACAAATTTACCTCTCCTATTTGGAAGATGGGATAGTCCAAGATCAATGCACCAGTTCTTGTGTCTGGTTAGGGATTCTCCCTTCTTCCAAGATGAGGTCTTGTTACTGTGCCTTCAGATGAGGGAAGGTAGAAAGCAGAGAGGGCTCCCTTTAGAAGCCCCTCTAGTAAGCGTGCTAATCTCATACATGAAGGCAAAGCTTTCATGACGTATTTCCCAAAGTTCAAACCTTTCTATACTGTTGCTTTGAGGCTTAAGCTTGCGGTAAATTTTGAGGGGACATCATCATTCTAGCCTGAGCAACATCACAGGACAGGCTTTGATACTATTTTTAAGGGTTGAAGTGGCAAATATGTATCATCCAGGATGAACTTTTAGAGAGCTAAACAGCTAAGGATTTTTCTCACTTAGGACACATATCTACAGTGAGTTAGTTAGGGCTTAATCTATGTATTTAAAATTTAAAACTTGGAAGTAGAGAATTTCTACATCAGCAGTAATCCCAGTACAGCAGCAGTAGGAGAGGAACTTGGCAAATTGTGTGTATTAGCTATGGGAGCTTTTATTTAAAAATGACAAGCATTGATTTTAATATTTTATTTGTTGAAGCAAGTTCATGACTATGCCAGCATTATGACTGTAATTCTATTGTGTGCCCAAAGGGGCAAAACTTAAATATTTAATGACTAGCACTGATAACTGTCATACTGACCTTCAAAGAGGCAAATGTAAAACACAGATTTGGGTGCTCATGAGATGCCTTCACCCTTTAAAAGGAAGTCATATTCTTATGAGTACATCATTTCATTTCTTTAGGCAGTTTGCTAATGGGTAAGATAAAGTATTTATTATGTTGCTAGACTGATTTATCTGATTTGTTCCTGAAATTCAAAATGTGTTTCTTACTTTACTCCTCTAAAGTAATTGGAATGAGTGTTGAAAATAGATTCACTTCTTAAAATTGTCTATAGTTCTTGAAGTAGACACAGATAGTTATTTGGTCAACTTGAACCATAAAACTCAAAATTATTCTTGATATTTGATGTTTTGGGGGTGTTAAACTATATCATCACCAGCCCATTTTATTCTGAGATAAGTTCCCATTCAAATTTCCAGACTAAGGCCGAAGATTTAGTTCAGTGGAATCGTACCTATCTTGCAAGCAAAAGGGCTCAAGTTGGACTCCTGGTACCACCAAAAAAAAAAAAAAAGTAATATTTCCAGGCTAATATTGAACATATAATCCTCCTACTTCAGCCTCTTGATTAGCTGAAGTATAGTTTCTAGAAATATTTTTGTATATTTTATATTTTAAGGCAACATTGTTATCATTTGTTTAATATTACATAGTTGAGAGCTTGTAATATCAAGTCTTTAAACAAGGTAAAAGTCAGATGAATAGCCACTATATAAACTCTGATTTTGCTTCAGATTTTGAAGGAGACTCTGAATTTATCAGAGCTTTGATTGCTGCAGGGCAGTGACAGAATTTGTTTTGTTTTGTGTACATATTCACACAACTAAAATCAAAGTCATTCAGGTTGGGAGACAAAGGATTTATTTATAAGGCATTTAGCACATGGGCCTCCAAAGATAAAACAGTAAATGACAAAAGCCCTTTTCAGACTTTTAGGTTTGGGCATTATGTTACAAAAATGATTTTACATATTCATTTATTTTAATTTACAATATGGCTTTGACGTGTGCTTCATTTGCTTTCTAAATGCACGGATTAGGGGCGTCTGAATCTCTTACCATTAAAGATATTTTTTTAAAAACCTCTTCGCATTTACCATTGTAGTTTATAATTGCTTACATAAAGCAAAACAAAATTGTAAGGTATTTTGAAAGCCCAAGAGGTAGCAGGCTAAGAGATGAGTGGCTTTTGAATAAAATCAAAAGATCTAAATTACCAAGTTTTTTTTCTTCCAATTACTGATTTCCCAATTGCAGATTATTTTTAAATGTCTAGGTGTTGGTGTAGGCTTTTCCCTTTTACTTATGTTAAAACATTCCATTTTGATACTTCCTTGGCTTTTATTAAACATGCCTCCTGTTTTGTGAGTCATTTTTGCAAACATTTGCACACCGAGTGTCCACCTGAAGATGAACTGACACTCATTGCTGTGGAAGCTTAGTGAGCACCTAGGGAGAGGAGCGGTCATTAATGAAATGCTCGTCACACATGCTGGTTTTACTGTTGCTGCAAAGTAGGGAAGCAAAGGGTGATGGAGGAATGTAATGGGTAGTTGGTCACGTAGGGCAGAGTGAGGAGGTGAGGAAAGTCTCCTGAAGAGAGCAAGGAGGGTGACAGGCGACTGAAAGGGGTAGGACTAAGAGGGCCGAGGAACGGAGGCAGCTGGTGGAGCCGCGGCCTGGGCAGCACCGTGCGCTGGGAGCAGCGCTCTTGCTAGGAAGGCTGGAGTGCAGAGAAGTGAGCAGGGCTTCTGCGGCCAGAGCAGGCTTGTGTAGGGCCTCGGACGACTCTTCTTTCTCCTGAGACAACTTTGAGAGCAGCTGCGAGCCTTTGTAGCTTGTCAGCACAGGGATAATGTTATCTGGCTTGAGGTTTTAAGATCACTTGAACCGCTCTGTGGAGAACAAGGCAGAGCTGGCTGAGAGCTGCTGGCCCGATGAGTGAGCAGTGCTGCCATCCCGGCCTCGGATCGCTCCATGGACCAGGAGGACCATGATGTTGAGGAGGGAGACCAGTGGATATTTTAGTGATAATTAGTGTTGTGCTTTTGAGGGTAACGGAAACTCAGAACAGTAAGATGAGTGGGCAGTCACCACGCAGACTCCAGGGAACGTTTGAAGAACTCTTCTGCTTTTAATGCAAAATACAGTCATATATATAGTAAATGGTAGAGGGTGTAAACCCTCAGGCCGGGTCGGTCACGGACTGTTTGAAACGTGCACAGAGGAAGTGTTTGTAGAATGAAGAGGCGATCCTTGTTTTGGCTGAGGTGGAGTCACGATGAGGTGGAGTCACAATGAAAAAGCATGGCTGAACTTTAGTCCTGCCAAGCCTGGCTTTTACCTTTAAATTAGAAAATGACATTAACACAGTGATGAACTGAAAGTGGATCCTGGCCACCTGTAACAGAAGTTCCCGATGTCTGTTCTTGGTGTAGTCTGATTCAGAATTTAACATCTGGTTATTTAAACAACAGGCAGTTTAAAACAATACCATCCGTGTAAAATGTTGTCAGACATTAAAAAGATATTCAACGTAACTAATGCTCTGAAATTAGCATGTTAAAAATAAATTGATCAGTGATCTTTGTAAAGGGCATTAGCACATTCTTTCTCCTCTGCTAAGATACGATACCATCCACCTGACTGGCGTCTTTAGATTGTCTGGCAGCGTCCCTTTCCTTGTCTGAGATAGGGGAAGTGACAGCAGATGTGACCTTCACAGAAGTTTGTTAAAGAATCTATTCAAGAAAATTTTTATTCCATTTGGAGAATACCATTCTACTCAAGTGTGGATTAAATAACAATAAATCACGTTGTAATGATTTGGAAAAGCCACGTCATTAACTTGGGCTCATAAAAATGAAATCACTTCTCGGAGCTGCAACACAGATATTCAAGGCAACCCTTACCGTTGGCAGGTTGGCCCAGCACTGTCTCCGAGTTGTGATGCTAGATAAGCTTTTGCTTACATGAAATTTATCATTCTTCTGACTGATGTCCAAGAACTTCCCCATGACACAGAACTGATTTTCTGGAAAGACTTATTCATTCTGCTACCAGTATCTTTCCCACTGAAAAGTTGAGCACAGACTTTCCCTTCCTCCCTTCCTCCTACCTTCGGGAAATATTTTCTTTCTTTCTGTTTGGAAAAATAACTGATTTTTATGGTATTCATTGTCAGTCTGTCCATATCATCTAAACTGTTGTTATATCCAGAAAATTCACAATGGCTCCATCTTACAGCTGCCCTATAATCAACTTCACTTCCTTTCTCAATTACTAAAATTATCTTTCTGATATTCTTCAGGGTTTCTCCCTTACCTCTGGGGTTATATTCTCTCCCCAGCAGTCAGTGACCCTTTAAAAATATAACCTACGGTATAACATTCCTTATGACCACGGCCTCTGGTCCTCCCCCCAATCAGGACTCTCATGACACTGCAGGTGACTCACACCCGCTTTTACCTCGTCTCTTCCTGCCCTCCCTCAGGGATACGGAGACCTCCTTGTCTCTGTCAGGATGCCAAGCATTGTGGCATGCCGAGGCCTCCTGTCTCAGTGCCTGAGTATTCTTCCCCCAGGTGCCTTGATCTGTTCCTTTGCTTTATTCAGAGATCTGTTCCTTTGCTTTATTCAGAGATCTGTTTGATCATTTGATCAGATACTTTTGCTTTCAGTTATTTTTTATTGCTTGAGTTTTATTTATTTTATGTATTTGTCTCTTAATAAATATGTGTATGCTTTTTTCTTTCCATCTATTTATTCTGGCTTTCCTTTATCACAGAAGTAAACTTAGTGTCGCTGGGGACTTTAACTGTTTCTTCAGCTTAGTATCCACAGCAGCTGGAATAATGTACCAAAGATGGCAAGTGCTCAGTTGTTATTGTTCTAAGGGATGAATATTGCAGAGATGAAATTTTCTAGAATCTGGAAAAAGCAAGGAACTAATTCTCCTTCAGAGCATATGGGAAATAGTGAAATCCTGCCAACTCACGGGTTTTGGAACTTCTGACCTTCAGAACTACAGTATAAACTTTTGAGTTGTTTTAAGACAACTTGTGGCAATTATTTCTGCAGCAGTAAGAAGCAAATACACATCCTGAGCTAGAAAGTGTGTTTGAATAATTCATGATATCATCGAAATTAGCACACATGGTAGTCTATTATCCCCTAAATGTTTCTGTTTTTCTTTTAAAGAATAGGGCAGAATTGAATTTCTAAACCCCAGATTTTAGGTGTGACTATGTAGATTTCCTAGGTTGATGATTAATAAGTGGAAATAACCTATGCAATACCTAGATAAAACTTCTAAATAAAACATTTGAATACCGAGAATCACAGTAACATTTAAAATGTTCTTTAAAAGTAAAAATAAGCACCTTTTATATTAATGCAAAATATATTTTATGAAAGTAATTATATTTTCCAAAAATAAAAAATAGTTTCATGAGATGAAAATTTTTTCTATAGATTTTTAAATATGCTGCTATTTTGCTGAATAGAAAATATCTGAGTTCTCAGCTTTGCTTCTGCAGCATGGAAACTTGCAATTTGTGTTGGTTGAAATGCCTGTGAAATATTCAGCCTGGTATTTTGTACAGTTGACAATGAAGTATTCCAAAGATAATTGCAGATATTTTCCTTTGATTGTATACTACAGACCTGCAAGTGGTAGCTTCATGAAGGTTAGCTGTATCATAAAATTTGATGCCAATATTTTCATGCTGTTATATCCACCACTTCTGTCTTTAAATGAGTACAAATATGATTCTGTATTAGAGTCCATTGTCATTTTAAAAACAGGCTCACTGAGCTTCACAGACCTAACGTCTATATGTTTCATCATCTAACATCAGAATTCCATTTTCTTTAATATTCCTACCAATCTCTTTAGGAAAAAAATCAGTTGAGAAATTGTTAAGATACTCATAGCCTTATAGGCTTCCCAAAATTATGACATTCATTTGAGCCCTCAAATTCTATCATCTGTGTTAGACACTGTTCACTTTTGTTTCCTTTGAAGTGACCAACTCTCTGTGTTCATTCAAAAAAAAAATATATATATACATATATATATATATTCAATTCTGCAGAATACCCAGGCCTAAATAGCTATGGTTTGTTCTTAATTATTCTTAAAATGAAAAGAGTATTTAATAAAAAGGAAAGCTAGCTCAATTTCTCAACACATTCACATTTCCCAGAGATATCCGTCCTAGGGGGCATCTTTTGACTTAGCTGTCACTAATCCTGGCTTCTTGGAATTCATACTCTTGTGTAATTTTCTCCACTGGATAGGGGTAGGGCATAGTGAACTCTGAACTGCTACTTAACAAACAGAATGTTGCAGATATGAAAAGGTGTCACTTTGGTGAGTAGGATCTAAAAGGCTGTGATTTTTGACCTGGTAGGCTGCTCTCTCTGGCTTTTTCATTGCTGCCTAGAGATAGAAACCTATGGAAATGAATCCTCTCAGCAGGCATATCTGTGAGGTTGGAAATGGGTCTTTCCCTAGTCAGGCCTTAAGATGGCTGTGATTTCAGGTAGCACTTAGGTTAAGACCTATAAGGAATCTGAGCCAGGCAGGCAGTGCATGAATTTCTGACCCACAGAAACTGAAAGGGTAAATGTAAGTTGTTTGAAGCTGCTAAATGTGGGAGAGGGGGGACTGTGTTCCACAGCGATAGGTGACTAATACAATTCTTTACTTCACTAAGCAGCACAAATACTATATGCACCCTTTATATTGTGTTCACATAGAATAATAAAATGTGTATCCAAAGGTCAAGATTTAATGCAACTAATTTTTTTTACTGTTTCCTTATACACCATCTTACATTGAACTAGTAGTTGAGTATATGGAGGTAGAGTACAGTCTACTAATGTATCTTGGTACTGCCTTGATTTGTTCTAAAGCACAATCAGTTTTACACACTGCTATACTTGTACCATAAGTACAAATGCCAGTTTGAGAACTGCTGATCTTTATGTCAGATGAATTATTAATTTTCTCTCTAGGTTTATTTTACAAATAGTCCAGTTGTCCCAAAGAAAAGGAAGGCACAATTCTCTGTATTTAAAAAAGAAAAAATATACAGAGTTTTAAACTTTTCCTGCGATATAATTGACTCTGATTATCAATTCATGACTTTTGAAATCCAGTTTCACTTGAATGTTCTCTACTCACTGTCGAAGATTTTATATATCAAGAGTATAGCTTTGATTCTGTAATGTTTCTAATATCTAAATCTGACTTATTAGTTATTGGAGACAACATTGCAAATATGCTTTTGAGTTTTATGTAAATTCTATAAATAATATTCTGCTACAAGTTTGAATAAGATATTTATATATCTCCAAGTAAATATTTTTTTAGTGTCTTTCTAATATCAGTGTTACAATTAATAATGCTGCCTATGATAAGGGATTTAAAAATAAATACTTATATATAAAAAATTGTATATTTTCTTTCCATCAAAACATAAAGCTCATCTAGTAGTTTTTTCAAAAATGTGTTTTCCATCATTTTCTATGCTTAAAATTTGTTTGGAGAATATTTCAACTTTTCTGCAATAAAATTAATGGCCAATTTCAGCCCTTTAACTTACTTTAAAATCTATTTGTGGTCACAAATAAATTAAATGCACAGAGAAATTTATTTTTATTGTGAAATGTTAAGATTTTATAGCACAAAAATAGTTGTTTCAAATATCTAAAATATTGAAAAATTTAAGACTTTCACCATAGGTTGCTTGTGCTAACATTACTAAATATGTTTCATAAAATGATAAAGAATTTAATATTTTAGTGTGTTTTGCATATATGTTTATAGTTTTAAGGTAACATGTATGCATGTATGTGATAAAAAATGAACATACTGAGAAGCACACAAAATTATCTTATAGGTATAATTTTTGTATGTTTTTAAATTGATTTTATTGGTACATTTTATACATACATCATAATCACATTCAGCATTGAGAATTTGTACCTGTACATGGCACATCTTGATTCTCGTTTTTCTCCAGTCCCCTGCCCTTCCTACAACACAAGCCTTGTAAGAGAGTCATGTTTCTAGTCCCTGAAGACTGACTTCTTGTTAAACCTGGATCCACAGATATTATCAGTTTGAAATCCAGCCGGTATCCCCATGGACATCCTCTGCAGAGTATGCCGTGGCCAATTTGTCCATGTCAGGTGTCTCCCTAGTTGGTCCTCATTCCCACAGAGGAGCTGAACCTTTGCAGCTGAACTCACTCTTATGGGCAAAAGAAGCACACTGCTCAGGTCTCTGATAGGTTATTGTAAGATCACTCATTATTTCTCCCCCTCCATTTCCATCATGGAATCCATGAAACTACTAAAACACCACAATGTAGAAATGTGAAAATAGCCAAATAGTCTTTGTAGCTGGCTAATGCTATCCTGTCCTCATTCAAACCTGCTGGAAGCAAAATGAAATTTGTCCTTAAAGTAAATGTGCTCTTAAAAAATACAGACACAGCATGTTCTTTGCAGACTGCTGCTTTTTTGAGTTCTGGAGAAGGGAGTCAGTAACTATACACATATTCGTAACAGTTTGCTATTTAATGGCCAGGGATTCTTACTATTAAAAGCTGAATTCTAGGCTATTTCCACTCTTATTTATTATTGATAAATCTCGGTCAATGTACTTGGCATTTAATGTTAGATGAAATTATGCTGACAAATCACCTTTCCCGAGGAGCCTCTAAGTTCAGAGTAGGAGGACAGCACAGCAAGGAGATCTCAGGACAAAGTGTGATTGTGGCTTACGAACTTGGTATTGCGTTGTTAGGTAGGTGGACTGAAGAAGAATTTGGAAGCTGACAAATAATTCCAATATTGGGAAACTGTTTGATCAAACTGAATCAACAACTGAAAGCAAGTAAAGGTATCAGAAAAGAATTTGACTCGTCCCACGACAACTCCGCACTGTCATCTCTGACATTTCCTCACACTGTATTTTGTTTGGTGTCCCAGCACCGCCTCTGCTTTTCACGATCCAGGGTTCTGAACCCCCACCGTCCTCAGTATGCCCTGGGAGGCTGTGTTAACTGCAGCTGGCTAGTCCCTGGGTGAAAGTTTCTTAGTCTCAGGCCACAGTCCTGACTTTATATTTCTAACAAATTCTCCAGAATCCCTGCTGGAACTCTGATCTGAGAATTTTTTTCCTGAACTGGTATCTTTCATTTCTCTTATGGCTTGTCTTCCAAACTCCAGCTTGGAGTCATCTCTGATTCTCATCGTAATAGTTAGGTAGTGGCTCAGTTCTGTCTTTACTAGGAATTTCTTTCAGCTATATTTTTTTCTTTTCAAAATGTATCTATCAGCCTGGTCAGTTACTTCTACTATGGTTAGCAACAGAATGAACTACAATTACTGCTACTAACATTTTGGATCCCAAAGTGCAAGATGTAACTACTTTTAAATAATATATTAGATGAATCATACTGTTTCCATATATAAAAAATTATGTCCAACAATGTTAATCCATCTATGGAAAATATTACAAAAGGGTATTGGCAGAGTTTTTATATAATGAGGATTTTGTAAGACACCAAAACTCGTGTTCTAATACTTTATCCTTCATTCTGATCCCACTTGACGGTCTCTTCTTTTTCATGCAACTTCTATGGTATGTTTGAAGAATAGAAGTTCCTCTCCTTTCTCTTAACCCCAAATGCTTTTAACATTACACAGATTTGGTTTCTCAAAGAGGCCTTGGAAATCATAATAAGAGAAATAGATTAATCAAGTTGAATGAGTAATTAAGTACCTTCTGACACATAACAGTAATAAATAGCAGGTGAAATACATTTTACAATGTGGGAAATAGAAAATTTTAGAAAAAAAACAAAAGAATTCACTCATCACAAAAATAGTTAACTATGTGAAATAATGCATATGTCCATTACATTCATTTAGCTATGCCACAATGTATGCAGCTTTCGACACAAAATGTGTGGGACGAATACATACAATTTGTATTTGTCAGTTAGAAAAATCAAGTTTCAAGAGTTTAGCTAAGGTGGGCTTGTATTTCAAATTGAAATGATATTGTACCATAGGGGGTGAGGTGATACAGTGGATATTATCTACTGTCATCTGTATCACATTTTACATTTATTTCTAAATTAATTTGCAGACCTTTATCAGGTAAGTTCATGAATTTGCTTCTCTGAGCTTTATATATATTGCTTAAGTCTTGTAGTTTAAATTATGTCATATTTAATAAGATCTTCTGAAATTTGTCCTTCCAGTCTCCATTCCAGTTTGCTATATTCCAGAAGTTATCAATCATAGCTCTTCTCCATCAAAAATAACAAAAACCTGACACCAAAACTGTAAACTTTTAAAATCAATAAAAATAAGAGCTTAAACATATCTAATAAAAATTAAGTGACATATTAGTTACAAGCCACAGAAATTATTTGTAATAAATACATTCAATGAAGGGTTAGGTTATAAAATATACAATCAGTTATTTAAAATTTTCAGAGTTCACAAAAAAGTAAAGCAGATGTCCAACATATTTATGAAACTATGTCTGGATTTCAAAAATGAAGGGAATCCACATTGTGTATCTCATTGTGTGATAAGTAAAAGTTCATACTTATCAGATTGGAAGGAAATGCAGTTAGATGCCCGTGGACATTAGAATCTTTAAACATTCATTAGAATATAACTTATTTCCAAAAAATGTTAATAATACTAGCATAGTAGTTTATCTTCTTAGCACATACATGACAACATCTAGGTGTATAAAAAGATGTTCACTTCAACATTATTTAATAATAGAATACTGAAAACAATACAAATATTGACAGGTTGCTAGGTAGTTAATATGTGTCACTAAATTATTTACTTGGATTTTGAGAATATTTTAATATCTGATCTCAATGTAATAATCTTACAACCAAGCACAAACATATTAATTTTATGATGTATGAATTTTCAGAGTAATTATAGAACAAACGTGTTATTTACCAGTACTTTCACATTTTTCTATTACTTTTTCAACAAACAGCACATTTCTTTTATGATACTCATTTAATAACATTTAACACAAATAATAAATCAATAAAATAGCATGATCAAAATTAAAAACTAAAATGCCAGTGGGATATGATGGCCGACACATGTAATGTTACCCATTCAGAAGGCTGAAGCATGAAGTTTGTGAGTTCATTATGTGTATCATTAACATAGCAAGGCCATGTCTTAAAACAATTAAAATACCAGAAGAGATCTATGCAATATAAATGTGAAGGTAGGTACAACAAGGATGCAGTATTTCCCATAGAGTGGTGTACAATAACATGAAGACCAGTGAGCAACGTGAACATGATTTACCTCCTGTCAACTGTGTAGACACACCTGGGCCCTCTGTGTAACTTAACTGTCACAACCACACATAATACATTTGTCATTGTTTTATATGTGTGGATATGGAATCCAGCAGGAGGGAAACAAGATAACACATACTGTCTATCAGTAACAGCATAGAGTAATCTCCCATTATTATTAGATGGTTATTAAGAAGGAATATAATTTTAATTAATTCCTTACCTTAATTATATGTGTTTTTTAGTTATCAGCAACTTAAGTCATATTTCTATTATCTATTTATGCAAAAAATATAATTTCTGAACTACAGACAAATCTATATGCATTATCCTAGATAAGATCTCATGAACATAATGTGGGCAAACTTAAGAATCACATAGTACAAAATGATTACTTTTATATATTTAGAATGTAAAAATATTATGTTATTTTTTGGTACATATATGTAAATCATAACTATAACATAATGGGAAAGAAGATTATGTATCAGTTTCAGAATATTGGCAATATATGGAAAGGATAAAGAAGAAAAGAAGTAACTGGTTTTGTCTGTATAATTTTTATTATTATTTAGATTTTAAAGATCTGAGTAAAGGGTGTCTTCTTTGCAATCACAATGTCCTGAGTTCATCTCCAGTACCACAAAAAAAAGTAAAAAGAAAAATAATCTAAATCAAAATATCTGGCAAAATATTAGTATCTGTTAAATAAATGTGTTTGCATGGTTATAAAAGGAAGAAATTTAATTGCTTCCATGACCAGTGAACTTCTGGATATTCTGGGTTAATCAAAAGTACAACCATTTTCTCTGCTGCAGAATTTTTTAGTCATTAATATGCTAATGGAATTGTGAATTGCCAAGAGGGTAATATGAAATATTTTCCAAACTTATTTGACCATGGAAGCCTTTTTTTTTAAAATGAAACATGTATTAACATCTCATGGATATTTTGGGAAATGCTGTTATACATCATAGCACTTAATTTTCTCTAATTGTTTTATGTAATTTAACTTAATTTCCCTGATTATATTTTCCATCTCCTTGATGTCAGGACCTAAGTCTCATTCTTTTGAGCTTGAAACACTTTGATGGTTTGTTTGATTTTGTTCTCAGAAATTATTATGTAGTTCATTATATAAATGTAGGTTTAGGGCAGGAGCATAGTAGTAAAAGTAGCCCTTCCACAGCTTTAAGTAGGACTAAAAATAATAGTACTTTTCAAACAAATGGAGATTTTTGTACCATTGGCAGAATTGATTGCTACAAACTATTTTTTAATTTACATATTCATCTCATTCAACAAGTTGTTTGAAATGTTTAAGATATAATGATACCTTCATAATATAAAGGAATTGGATACAAACCAGTGTATAAGATTTCTTAGAATTAAATCATCAGTAGTTTCTCGAAGTAAAATAACTCAATCCTTTTGATATGATACCAAATATATATCATGGGTTTATTTAAGTAATTAGTTTACATATGGATTTGTAACTACTAGACATCTCTCAAGCTCCTTTGTTAAAAGGTGTAATTTTGATACAATAAATAGAATTGCTTACGCAAAAATTTGTTTATTTGATATTTTATTTGTTTTGTATTGCTACTCATCTAAGACTTAACCAACTTAATGTTAGAAGGAGATATCCCTCTTCTTCAATAATTTAGAAACATAATGAATACGGTTAAGTGGAAATAAATGTTAGGCACTAATTTTAAACAGTATTTAAATCTATATAGAGTGAATTTGTGGCACAGAGTGAATAAATTAACTTGTGCATTTGAGTATTTCAGAGAAACAGTTCATAATTTTAGTTCTAAAACTATTATGCTTCCTGATATTTTATTTTTTGATAAATTCTGTTAAGGCTAAAACATTTGGATTTCATTTTAATTTTTTTATATTTATTACAACTCAGGAAAAAATTTCTTGGTGGGCTTCTGTGAAAGAAAACTTTTATTCTTAGAGAAGCATAATTTACGTGCGAATTGAATAATGTAGGTATAATATTTATACCGTCAACATAGGTTAAAGTTCCTATTTTCTTAGAATAAATTTACGTAGATACTAAGATTAATCTGTTGTTTTATTTGTATTGTTGTGTTGGAATTTGCTACTGAAAAGTTTTTAACAGAGTTTATTAAAAAATTCTACAAGTATCCAAAAGTTCTTAAAATGTGATTTTTATATTTTCTTTGTTACTATTCAGATTTGTTAGCAGTGCTTTGGATGAGAACATTTTATAGATGGATGTATTGGTGAAAATATGGACACATGGATCCTAGAGTATTAGTTTTTTGAAAGTGAACTATTGTCAAATTTATTATCAGAATACTACTATCTTCCATATTCCATGCTCCCACATGGAGGGCTTATTGAAAAATAGGTTGCATGTATATATACATCTACATAGGGTGGTGATCAGTTTGAAAAATGTCTCTGGTACACATTGATATGTTTCAAATTATCCTCAAACTTTGTGACTCGTAGTAACAGACATTTAGGGCTGAGGAGTTAGCTCAGTGGTTCCAGTGCCTGCCTCACAAATGTCAAGTCCCAAGTTTGATCCTGGTACAAAAAAAAAAAAAAAAGACTTACTAGCAGACATTTATAATCTCACACAATTTCTGTGGATCTAGAATTGGGGGTGGTCTTGCTGAATAATTTTTACTTGAGATTTCCCAGGAGATCATAAGCTAGGGTGACAGCAATCAGGGATGGTCTGGGTCAGGAAGGCCTTCATTCAGGCTGGTTTGTTTAGTAGGGGCCTCTATGCCTCTGCACATGGCCCTCCTCTTGAATGCCCTATGTCTCTTTATGTTTTTAATTGTCTCCTGCTGGAGAAAGTGACATGAGAGAGCAAGGCACAGCCCACTGACTTTTACGAATTAACTTCGGACGTGACTCATTACCTTTGCTGCACTAACGTACTGCCTACATAGGTTGGCCCTGATCACGGAGGGTGATAATTATGTGAGAGTGTACATAACACAAAGTGAAAAGCATTGGAGGAGGCCTTCCAGGAGGATGTCTGCTATACAGGTTGGGGACAAGAATTAGTGTGTAAAATATGACAGAACCATTGTATCTTGATTTTACTACTGGGCAATGAGGACCCTAAAAATAATTTCTGTCTAATTTTTGTTAGATAAAGCATTAAAGGATTTTTTTCTATTACTGTTTGTACATATGCATCTTTTTAAAATAAATGCCAATCAGCTTTCAAACAGATCATGCAGATAAAATGGTCATTTGTTATTAAGAATCTGGTGTCACACGTCAAATTGATGATGGAATTAGACTTAGAAGAAGGAGATGTTTTGATCAGTGCTTCCTGCAAGTCCAGGAGTGGTGCAAGACGTTTTCTAAATGGTAATTACTGAAATAGGTCAATGCATTATGTATTCATCCCCAGCCATTGCTCTATGAAATTATAATTCAGGGAGATGTGGATTTCTTGTCTGTTCCCCTTGTACTTATAGATGCTATGACATTTTCTGACATTGAAACAAATGAGCTTTATAAGGAAAGACTGAGGAGTGTATTGCTGGACATATTTAACTTTGTCCTTTGACACCAAGCCACCTGAAATGGAGTTTTGAAGCTAGACTGCCTACAAGGAAGCCAGGAGTGGAAGACAGAAGAGTTATCAGCACTCTTAAGTTGCACCAGGGAGCTGGGGTGTAGGTCATTGGTGCTGTGTCTGCCTGGCAAGCACAAGGTCCTGATTTCAATTCCAGGTACCAAGGAAAACGCACACAAAAACACAAAAGAAAACAAAAACCAAAGTGCACTAGGATGAGGCAAAAATGATTGGCTATGTGCATGTGTTTTCTTTAATTGTGGCTCAGAATGTTGCTCTCACATCTCTTGCAGTGCAAGTAACTTAATACCTATCCCAGGGTAGACTACTGTTGTAAGTGCCAAGAGCAAGTTAAGAGGAGGCACTGAGGTCTTTTGAAA
Organism: Petromus typicus; assembly: GCA_004026965.1. Taxonomy (NCBI): domain Eukaryota; kingdom Metazoa; phylum Chordata; class Mammalia; order Rodentia; family Petromuridae; genus Petromus; species Petromus typicus. The sequence continues at coordinate 6,198 of PVIR01024269.1, read as the reverse complement.
TGTTAACCTCTTTGAGGACAAGACATTGATAAGTATGCGTTGTTCTTGATGTATGAGTAGATTAAAAAAAAAGAGAAGGGTGTGAGATCACATTTCCTGTATTTTATTGTCTGATTCCAGGAAGTCTGCTGTCTAGATTGTTAGCTACATAGCATCAGAAATTTTGATGACTCTAAATGTTTGTTATATGACTCCAGGAAGGTTTTTTGACTTTGAGACGAACACCTAGCATGAATATGCTCTTACTTACCTATTGCTTGACATACTTGGTGTTTTTATAGACACAGTGACTGTTATTATAACAATACTGTTCTATTTGAAACCTCAATTCCTGTTCTCTCACATAAACTAAGAAAATGGAAGAGTAATTTTTGTAGGCTTGTCATAGATGAGACAGAAACCCATTTGGGATTCCGTAGAGGGTATTTGATAGATATTTTTCATAGGTATTTCATTGTGTATTTCATTTCTAAGTGGTGAGACCTAAAACACTGTATATTGAACTCTTGGACTAGATTCCAAGGCTTGAATCCTAGCCCTAAATTGACCTTGGGCAGGTAACTTACTCTTGGGGCCACTTTCATGAGAAGAAAATCATAAGGTTCTGTTCATAAAGTTGTGACAAGGAATAAATGACAAACTTGTGTGAAGCACGTAAACCATGCACAGTACATTGGAAACATTTTACATCTTTAGTGTCCTTACCTATGTCCACACGATGTCCTGCAGTCCTGCACCACTTCTTAGAATATATTTGTATATTAAATAAGTTGGGTTCTTCTCATTTGTGATTATTTTTAGTATCCTTTTGTTACTTGGCTGTGCTGTGAGATTAAATACCCAAGAGGGATAATCAAATTGAGATCCTTATGGTTTACTTTCAATAAAGGAAGATGGAAAATTTTCCTGAATATCTTCACACCAACCAGAAAGCTGCATGAATTTGTTCTTTTGAAAGGATGATTGACTAAGTAGAGCCTGTGTGAATTCAATTTATGATGGAAAAGTTTAGTCAACCATTTTTACTTCTTCCACTGTTGAATCCCTTATGCACTGTATTTTAAATGTGCTTATTACACAGAATGATAGAAACAGAAAGGAATCTGATGTGGAACAATGTCTGTTTATGAGACATTATATAATTAAGCAATTTCCTAATAATACGGTCATTTAAATATTACATGAACCAAGATGCAGCTGTAACAATGTTTGAAGCTAACATTAGAACAATCATTTTACAAAAGACCTTCACATTTACTGCTTCAATGGTTTTCGAACATTAGTTTTAGCCAAGAAGCATCATATTCATACATACATGTGAAATATATATCACATGTGATGTATATGATATGTAATATATGACATATTATATAGGGGATATATATATAAGTTCAGAACTTGACTTTATAATTCTAATCATGAAGCAAGTTGGATGAGAATCAAATCAAATTCAATGATTCAATGGTTAGGGTAAAAGTTGACTATGTGGGAAAATTTGATTCTGTTCTTGTTTAGTTTGTGACCAGAATCATGGAGAGAATTGAGTTACCAGTGTATATGGTATGTGATATATTTAGATATATGATACATATGTGATGTGAATTATATTTTTGTGAGATAGTTTTCTGGCTCAAGCTCATGTATTCAGTCCTCATTTACCAGCTCTGTCCTTACTGATGGAAAGGTGAGGATCTCTCAGTGGGTAGGTTGCTTTCTCAATTCATTTTTATCTTGGTTGTAAGTCTCAACCATCCCTCTATCTTTCAGAATTGTATTTCATATGCAGTTTCAGGGTTCAAGACAGCCTTAAAATAATATCAGATATTGTGTGTGTGTGTGTGTGACTATCTGTTATTCTCTTACTCTCTTTCTTTCACTTGCTTATCATTCATTTATTAAAGGATTGTGAATTAGTCTCTTAGCTGAATTATCTATATTATCTCTTTTCAAACTCATAATATTAATTTTGTGGTAAAGAAATTGAGTATTAAGTTTTGTGCAGGTAGCTCCACTATGAACTTACTGTTAGCAACTGTCCATAGCCTGAACTCCCACCCACTACATTGAACCACTTATGCCACCTAGACATAGTTCAGTTCTTAAAATGAAAGTTGACATGGAAGTGTAGCTCAGTGGTAGAGCACCTACATAGTATGCATGAAGCCCTCGTTCAATCTCCATGAGTGCACACACATGCACATGTAGTCAAGAATTATCCTAAATTTATGGTAAAAATAAAGGGTAACCCAGATTTTAAGTAAATTATCTTCTGCACTTTCACTGCATCTTTGCTTAGAAGTTTGGGAAAGAATTTGGTAGTTATCAGTTCCCATCAGGAATGGAGAATGATATAATAAAGACATCGGTGCTAGGTGGCTTTTGAGAAAGGTGAACCATGACTGAGATTTGCCCTTGCACCAACCAAATGAAGACTGCTGAGGAAAAGCATTTCGCAGGCTTTCCAGTCTTTTCCTATGCCTTTGCGAAGCTGTCTGTTCCAGGTAATTAAGAATTTCCCAGAAGATAGTATTATTCGGCTCTTCTCACATGCCTGTATGCTTAGGAGTTTGACGTTGCTGAGTCTTAGCATTGAAATCACAGAGCAGACACTGAGCACACACCCAGACATCCTCCTGAGTGTTGCCCCCTCTGTGCAGCCCCACCCAGGAGGTGAGTCTCATGACAGATTTCTTGTCTTCAGAACAAGAGAACCAGAGTCACTGTCTGCAATTAGCTTTTCTGGAGCTTTTTAAAAATTAGTGTGTTTTCAGCACATAGTGTTTGTGTTCCTGTGTGGAGTCGGGATCTGTACGTAACCCATCTCCATTCCTTTCTCATCCCTTTTCTGTCCTGTTTCTCTATATTTTCTCAAAGGAAATGATCTTGATTTATTTTTTAAATTGTCTGTTTCTCCCCTCATGAATATCAATTTCACATAAGAGGAATACTATGAGCCCTCTAGAATTCATACATTCAAACATTAACCCCTTAAATAGTGGTTTTAGAAATTGAGGCCTTTGGAAGATGTCATGTTATCAGAGCAAACCCACATGAATGTGATAGTGTCCTTATAAAAGAGACTTCAGAAAGCTATCCTGCCCCTCATATTACCTGAAGATAGGGGAAAAGGTCACCTTTCAATCAGCAAACAGGCTTTTGTCAGGCAACATGGACATTTACATCTTGATCTAAAACTGCTCAGCATCCCTCACAAAACACCATTAGTAATAAGTTCCTGTTTCTTCAAGCTCATAGGAATTTTTAATACTAGCCTAAGTGGATGGAGACAGTTGTCTTTGTTTCTTTCTGTGTTGTTGAATGTAGAACTGAATCCAGTGTTTAGCAGGTAGTGCATACACATTTGCTCACTGATATATTGAAGCTTTTGAGGTGTCTTGTTGTATTAAGAATTTCAGCTGCAAACTATTTCAAATGAAGTTTATAGAGTTCTTAATGACATTTAAAAAGTTTTAGTACATATTGTGAATAAAAAATTTAAAATCATACAGAATTTAAAAATCAGTTTTATGTTTTTCAACATTTAGAGAGAAAAGCTTACATTAGTGTCATAAAAAGGGCATTACGGTAGTGGGTTATACTTAATTATTGCTTATATTTTGATTAGAGTATATTGATCACAGATTACATTTTTAAGGAAAATGTGAAATAGTGAAGCAATATAAAGTTTGAAATAGTTTTTAAATGTCATAGTTCTTGCTTTCAGACATTTTTATGAATTACACACTAGGGACCCAGCCTCGAAGACATGTCAGTTACAATGATGTTAGAAAGATGAGAATGCTTAATATAAGAAGGTCCTATAGAGCAAGGAGGGAGCAAAAGAACTTTGGGAAAGTAGATATAAAACCTTCACAGTCCTTAGTAATGTTTACATTATCAGTCTTGTTCCTTTTGAAGGTAAGATATAAGAAAAGGCATAAAACACTGACTCATGTCATCTGAAAATTTTATGTAGGCAATGGTGATTCATCTACAACATGATAAATTATTAATATTTTCATAATATTATGGGTTGTTGTGAATGTGTGGATGCTTGTTATCTTTGTCCTGACTGATGAGCCAACCAATTGGATTGTGAAGCAGCGAACATTACAAGGATATTTTTTCAGCTATCACTGCATCCTCAGGGCCTAGCATGGGGTCTTAATCTTAAAAGGTGTTCAAATATTCTTGATGAATATGTGACTAAACTGACCATACTATTTTAGTATAAGGTATCAAGCTAAATGCTTTTTTCTACTCTCTGTCTCCGTCTCTCTCTCTCTCTGTATATGTATATGTATATGTATTTGTATATATACAATATATATACACACACAGATATATACATACACATACACATATATAAATACATACACATGCACACACATATACACACATGTAAATATACACGCATACATATATACACATATTTACATGTAAACACATACATGTATACATGCATGCATACATACACATATATGTATATATATATGTATGTATATATATATATATATATATATATATATATATATATATATATATATATATACATTCCCCCCAGTATTGGGGACTGAACTCAGGACCTTGCACTTGCAAGACAGGTGAAGCATCACTGAAGTATATCCCTGACCCCTCCTGCTATATTTTAATACTCCTAGCTTTATGCTACTCTGCTGTTTTTGAGAAAATCAAATTGAATTGCATCTGGTTGATTCTTCTGTTTCACTTACAGTCAATTGACTGGGTTAATAATATTAAAGTACATGGCTTAGAGTCTTATAAATAGATAAAGCAAGCCAAATTGCCCCAACTGAGATATACACAGAGAGAAAAACCTAAGAATATTTTAATAGTACTATAAAAATTTTTTCTAAGATTTAAAAATCTAGCCCAGTAATAACTTCAAACTTCATACTAAATATCATATCAAGGGATGAAAAGATATCCTTCCTTTAATTTTAGCCATCAATTATAAAATTATATTCAAATATTTGTCTAAACTATTATATAGTGGCCATTGTTATGGAATCCTGTATTTCTCACCTGATAAAGTATTAAAAATATCAGCGATTGGGTTTCAGCCTAGATATTCCCATTTTACTGGTTTGAGAATATTCTGACACAGATATTTAAGAGCTCCGTAGGTGATCTAACGTGTGATCAAGGCTGAGAAATACTTAAGACGCTGATGCAGTGTTGTGTTCCAGTCTAGCACACTGGCATGTGTTAGAATGTGGTACAGGCACTGCTGTCTAGAACAACCAATTCCAACCAATGACTGCAGAGGATTTCCGTGACGTAAACATTTTCTTTTTAGATGGAGTGTCAAGTAGACTATTTGCGTCACTCCTGGGCTTGTCATAAAAGATAGTTTTGTGACTTTACCAGTCTTTACACTATTTATACTTCTTTCTTTAAAAAAATTTTTAGCTTTATATCCTGATCTGAACCTCACTGAAGTCGCACCTAGGCACGGCCTTTTTAATAGTACATTTGGGAGGAGTAGCAATTTGGGTACTTTATTCTTTTACTTCTTAAGGATAAAAACTGAAAAATGAACACATAAGAGTGAAAATAAGAGTATCATACTGAACTAACCGACGTGCATCCCAGGGAACTCATAAAGACAGAAATAAATTGGAAAATTTGAATACAATTCTGCTTTATAGAGGAATAGAAAAAGAAGCAAAATATTCTTTAGTCTTCAGGATTTCAGCAACCCAGGTTACATTCAATTTGGAAAAAACTAGTTTGGAAAATTTAGGGATGAGAAATTCATTGTGTTTGACCTTCTTTTGATCTAATGGTTTAAAACCTTCTATATGTTAATTTAGTAATGAGTATTTGAGTGACATCAGAAAGGATTTCACACTTTTGCTTCTCATATATTAATATATTTTTAAATTTCAACTATTTCTCTTGGAAAAATTCAGGTAATCTTAAGCATATTTCTAAGAAGGCGTAAGAGATAAAAATTATAAAACCTCTAAATATAATGGAAATAAAAGTGAGAAATGATATTTAACATCTTTTACTCAATGTGTAATTGATGAAAATGTGCTAGAGTCTTGTGTAACAGACCAAGTCAAATTCATTTGCATCTGAACTATGTACTGCTGTGTGAAAGTAGTTGGTCCTGTTTGAGTTCTTCTGCTGTATGCACATGAGAACAGTTTTCTTCTCTTCTTGTATTTG
>PVIR01024268.1:15168-26217 GCA_004026965.1 Petromus typicus | reverse complement strand
AAAATTATATGTTATAAATTATATATTTAGTTTTTTTACAGTAACAAACATTGCATATATGTATTACATACACTATGCTTTAAAATATGTCTTTGTTGTTAAATGGCTAGACTGAGGGAATTATAAGCAGTACTTCACACACTTATTTTTATACTTTATAACGGCCGTCTTACACCTGTTTCCCCCACCAAACTGAAAGGCTGTGTTTCCACCAACAGTGCAAGGAGTGGCAGACCCCAGGCCACACTTCCAGCCGCCGGGTGGCACCTGGAGCTGGCTCAGCTCCTCTTCCTGTGGAACCGGAAATGCCTCTGAGAGCTTTCCTGCTTCCTAGCTGGAGGGACAGAAGCCGTGCCCGTTACAGTGCACCTTCCTCCAGCCTGAGTTCTAGCTTCTAATCCATTCAGGGTCTCACAGTTCCCCTGACCAATAGCAGCCATCTCCTCTAAGCCTTAAGCAACCACTAATCTGCTTACTGTCTCCCTGAACTGCCCTGTTCTGGACATTTCATATAAATGGCTCATTACAGACGGGCTCTATTGTCTGTGTTTTCTTTCACTTAATTACAAGGTTCAGCTATCCATGTTGTCTTTTTTTTTTTGAGACAAAGTCTCACTTTGTAGTTCAGACTGGTCCTGAAAATACTTACGTCGTTCAGATAAGCCTCAAACTCACAGCAATCCTCTTGCCTCTGTCTCTCAAGTGCTGAGATGACAGGTGTGAGCCACCACGCCCGGCACTGTTGTATGTGGTTACCAGGGATTGAACTCAGGACCACCTCGTGCTTGCCAGGTAGACGCCAGAACCACTAAGCTAAATCCCCGGCCCTTTCTTTTTATTTTTCACTGTTACTGGGTATTAAGCTCAGGATCTCTACACTGACTATACTCCGGCTCTTTAAAATTTCTTTAAGACAAGACCTTGTTAATTAAGTCAGTAAGCTGTCCAGGTTGGGGTCCTGGACTTGTGATCCTCCTGCTTCATAATGCTAGGATCATAGGTCAGCCTTTGTCATTCCTTTTTGATAAGGAATGATGATATTCTACAATATGGGCATACCATATTTTGTTTATCTGTTCATTTGTTGATAGACACTGGTATTCTACCTTCTATCGAAAACAATATATACATTCCTACTCAAATTGTTGTGAGAACGTATATTTTCATCTCCCTTCCAAAATGTTTAACACTTTGAGGAACTGCCAGGCTATTTTCCAAAATGGCGAGGTGGCTTTTCTTGTCAGCTCTAGGAGCACAAAGTCTGTAGTACCCCCAAACCAGAGGCGTCTACAGGCAGCTTTCATGACATACCGTCCCGGCAAAGCTGTTTGCCGACTCACTCCTGAGCTAGGTTTCGGGAAGTCGTCAGCCTCAGCCCGGATTCCTGTCCTTGAGACCAGTCTACACTGCTTCCTAGCGCCCGGGCCCTTTGTCCTTCCCTGGGCCCTGCAAAAACTAACAGGAAAGGAGGACAGCAGGGTGGAGAGCGGTGGCGGACTAATCTCCTGCGCGGGAGCCCTGCGGACCCTGTGCGAGCTGAGTGCGTCTCTGACAGATTTCAGCAAAGTCTTTACCTTGGCATCTCCCCCCACTCTTCCGGAAGCTGCTCACCCTCCATTCTCCTGCTCCTTCGCCAGTTTTCTTAGGCTAGTTTCACTCCGAGAGAGTCCCTTCCTGCTTGCTCTTCTGCTGATTCACATTTGTTCTCTTTTTTGTGCCTACTCTAAGGTCTTTCTTAAGCATTAAATCTTCTCTGGAACAAGGACAGGTATAAATAAACGCCAGATCTCTTCTAGTCTGAAACACGAATTTTCGCTGTCGTAAGACACAAAGCAGGGTTGCCAAGGAACCTGTCTGTGTCAGCTCCATTTATCAGACTGACATCTCGTTTTGGGGATCTAGCTTGGGAAAGATTTAAGAATGCCGAATAAGCCCAGTGCAATTATAATTATATCGTCTTATAGCAATTCAAAAAACTCTGAAAGAAAATTAATTATAATTAAACATACTTCTTTTACTTTCATGATCTAATGGATTAAATACAACAGAAATTATACCTCATTACTGAGCTGTACTCCCTGCCCCATCCCCTCTACATTTCATTTTACTCTTGGTAAGTTTTAAAATTTTTACTAGAGTCATACTAAGTTTCTCAAGGTGGTCTCAAATTTATGGCCCTCCTGAGTAGCTGGAATTCCAGGTGTGTACCACCACACCTGGCTCAGGGAATTCTTTACAATTAAAAAACAAAAACCAGGGCCAGGGATTTAGCTCAGTGGTTCAGGCTCCTGCCTGGTAAGTGCAAGATCCCAAGTTTGATTCCAGTATCCATATATCACAATGCCAGGCATGGTGACTCATGCCTTAATCCCAGCACTCAGGAGACAGAGGCAGGAGGATTTCTGGGAGTTCCAGGTTGGCCTGGGCTACATAAATGAGTTCAGGGCCAGCTTGAACTACAAATAGAGACCCCGTCATAAAAAACAACAACATACAAAAACACTTTCGTACTTATTCTAAGTGATTTTCCAAAATTCTAATTGAAATTCATGGCTGAAAGTCATTAGGTTGCTGTAACTGTTCAAAGTAACTTTGTGACAGACTTTCAGTGCTCGGGATGGCTTGTTGGTGGAGCACCTTCCTCCTCTTTCCTAGTTGTTGTTTAAGATTCCCTCCCCTCCCCCACACTCTCCCAGGGCGATCTCAACCTGCTCCTGAAGTCCTACTTTCTTTGTGGCGCCCAAGGATGGCTTCTGAGAGGTGGTCCTGGAGCTGACTGTCTTTAGAAATTACTCCTGGGGTAGCCTTAGAGGACCCTAAACATCTGCTGGGTTTGAAGGGGGTCCCTGAAAGGCTGCCTGTTGGAATTACAGTGTGAGTGGGCAGGGCTGTGTGGACATCCTTGCCATCAGGGAGCCCGTGACGGTGGTCTGTGGGCAGCAGCGCTTCAAAGACAGACCCCGCGCTGGGTCTAACCCGTGACGCCCTCTGCTGTGCTGTGAGCAGAGAGTAGGCCTGCACCAGATGCCAAGCACAATGCTGGCACCGTGGGCTTGGGCCATCCAGCCTCCAGGACTCGGAGCCAAATACGCTGATGCTCTTTACAGCTGGCCTCATCTTAGCTATTCTGTTATAGCAACGGAAGATGGACTAAGACAAGTCAGACAAAGTCCTCTCTGTTTTGCAGTCTAGCGACTGAACCCAAGTCTTTACATGGACTAGCCCTTTCTTTTTCTCTTGAGACAGCAAGTTGCCCAGGCTGAACTCAGACTTGCAATTTTCCAGCCTCAGCCTCCTGGACTAAATGTGTGCTACCATGCCCAGCTCTTTTTAATTTTTTCTGCAGAACTGAAGATTGAACCCAGGGCCTTGCACATGCTCAGCAAGTCTCTACCAGTGGGCTACAGCTTCAGACATTTTTTCACCTTGTTATTTTGAGACAGGGTCTTGCTAAAATGCCCACAAGGACTTTGAACTTGGGATCCTCTTGCCTCAGCCTCCTGAGAAGGCAGTACCATGTGCCACCATGTCCAGCGGAATTTATGATATTTCTCACACCAACTGTAAAGGCTGAAGGTTTTATTTCAGTGAATATCACCTGCTTTCACTCAGCTGAGCCAGAAATGTCACCTTGACTCCCTTCTCTGCTGTTCCCACAATGCCCCTGATATTCCTCCCCTGGGTTTCCTTCTCTTCATCCTCCCACTGTGCTTCCAACTCCACACTCAGGAGAGTCTGTAGCAGCAGCTGTCCGACTGGTCTCCAGCCGCAGCCCGCTCTCTCTCCTCTTCATGTACACTGCTGCCCGGTTCTCTGAAACAGGAACTTGATCAAATCACGCTCCTGCTTCAGGACGACAGCAGCTCGGCATGAGCTTCCTTAGGATTCTGCACCATTCTTCACAGTCTGGCCACAGCCTTCAAGAAAGCCTGTGACTTCCTCAACAGCAGAGAGGGAGTTTGCGCAATGCTAAGGGTGTGAGGCAGGGTCTCTGTACAGTCTAGGGCGAGTACTTAACCTTCCACTATTTCATCTGCTTCCCCTGCAACATGGGAACAGTGGTGACTATTTTAACCTAAATTACTGGGTGGTTCATTGCCAAGTACAAAGGACAAAAAGACATAACTGATAGATCCAAAACACTCAGCAAACATTAGATAAGGTTACTGTCTTCCAGCCACAGTTCTGGAGTCAATGTTCCACGACGTTTAGTACTTTGTTCTCTACTCTCTCTGGGGCCCATTCCCTGAAGGCTCAGTGTCAGTCTTCAAGATGTCACTCAAGGGCTGGAGATTTAGCTCTGTGGTTCCATGTCTGCCTGGCAAGTGCAAGGTCCCAAGTTCAATCTCTGGTACCACATAGGAAGTGCTGGATGTGGTGGCTCACACCCATAATCCCAGCATTCAGGAGGCAGAAGCAGGAGGACTGCTGAGAGTTCATGGCTTGTCTGGGCTACATAGTGAGTTCAGGGCCAGCCTGAGCTACAAAGCAAGACCCTGTCTCAGAAAAACAATCACAAAGAGGGCCAGGGATGTAGCTCAGTGGTTCTGGCGCCTGTCTTGCAAGCGCTAGGACCTGCGTTCGATTCCCTGGTTAACCACATACAATACTGGGTGTGGAGACTCACACCCAGCAGCAACCAATACCACATACCAGTGCCGGGCGTGGTGGCTCACGCCTGTAAACCCAGCACTCGGGAGGCAGAGGCAGGAGGATTGCTGTGATGTGAGTTTGAGGCCGAGCTCAGGGCCAGCCTGAACTACAAAGCGAGACCCTGTCTAAAAAAAAAAAAAAAAGAAAAGAAAAACAATCACAAAGAAAAAAGGATATTGCTCAAAATGTTACCTCACTCCACTGTGAAGCATGCAGTTACTCCTCTTGCTTAATTAATAAATCTTTCACTAGTTACATTCAGCACAGAATTGGATACAGTTGTTTATTTATTAATTGAGACACAGTCTTGAGACCCTGGCCTGCATTACCATGTCCAGTTACACTATTACTTTTTAAACTTGATTTGTATGTCTGTCACGTGATTTAGTATAAGTGGCATGAGATATTTTCTTATATGATACATTTCAGCTCACTGTGCAGAGCTTTATTTATTGAATTCAATGGAAAACTTCCTATGTTACTCCATAGAATTTGGCTTAGTATTTGCTTTTGGTTTGTACGCTCCAAAAAAGTTGACAACATTAAGATAAATTTGAAAATACTCTTAGTCCTTTGAATCTAGGCTCATCGTTTTCTTTTTATTTATTTTTTTTTTTTTGAGACAGGGTCTCGCTTTGTGGTTCAGGCTGGCCCTGAACTCAGCCTCCAACTCACATCACAGCAATCCTCCTGCCTCTGCCTCCCGAGTGCTGGGTTTACAGCCGTGAGCCGCCACACCCGGCATTGTGGTGTGTGGTACTGGTTGCTGCTGGGCGTGAGTCTCTAAACCCAGTATTGTATGTGGTTACCAGGGATTGAACCTGGGTCCTTGTGCCTGCAAGACAGGCGCCAGAATCACTGAGCTAAATCCCTGACCTGCTCATTGCTTTCTTTAGCATGAATATAATCAAGAATAGTCAGTATGTCTGTTACAGCTATGTCCTGATATCCCACAAAGCCTCATGCAGTCACAGGTGCAGCTTTCTATAGCAGGCTGGATCCGAGTGTGTGATGCTGGGACCGATCTATGGTGTAGTGCTAGGTCAAGGGCGCTAAGAGAGTGAATGAGATAAAGGGGCGGGACACACTGCTGAGGTCTCTAGCTTTACCACCTTCTTCCTGCCACGCACCTTCTTTCCCAAGCCACCTGGCCTTGGTTCCAGCCAATTATGGGCTTAAAGCTCTATAAACGGTGAGCTAAATAAACTCCTTGACCTCTGGATGTCAGGTGTTTTGTCTCAGCAATGAGAGAAAAGTAACTATGAGACTGTGTTATTAACAGTACATTTTTTAAGCAGCGCCTCTACATGGAGCCATATCCCAGCCTATTTTTATTTTCCATTCACTTCTTGAGACAAGGTCCTAGTAACTGGCCTTGAACGCATTAGGTAGCCCAGGCTGGACTCAAACTGGCTCGTCTTCCTGCCTCAGCTTCCTGTGGGCGCAGTTCAGAGGCGTGTGCCCCACGCCCAGTGTGAACTGCATACACTTTTCTACACTTCACTCTTGCAGCTGAACTCTGAGCTGGCTGGAGGAGGGCCAGGTCTCACTGGCATGGACAACCCTCACCTGTTCCCTGCGCAGTTTAGAAGGCATTCACTACAGCTCAACTGAACAAAAGGACCTTTGTCCCGGCGTCATGGACCCTAACAGACTCTGTTTGCAGTGCATTATTTCTTTGAGAGCATCCGACCATGTCTTTCCCATCTTTGAGTCAAGAAAGCAAACACAGTTATACACAGCTCAAAAGAATCTGGGTCAGGGCCCCGGTGACAAATTCAAATCTTTATAGTTGTTTGTGCATTGGTTTTGGTTTTTGTTTTTTCTTTGAGACAGGGTCTCACTTTTGTAGTTCAGGCTGGTCCTGAGCTCAGCCTTGAACTCACAGCAATCCTCCTGCCTCTGCCTCCTGAGTGACATGAGCCAACACATCCGGCTGTGCATTTCGTTTTTTTTTTTTTTGAGACAGGGTCTTACTTTTGTGGTTCAGGCTGGCCCTGAGCTCAGCCTCAAACTCGTATCACAGCAATCCTCCTGCCTCTGCCTCCCGAGTGCTGGGATTACAGGCGTGAGCCACCACGCCCGGCACTGTGGTATGTGGTACTGGTTGCTGCTGGGTGTGTCTCCAGGCCCAGTATTGTATGTGGTGACTGGGGATCGAACCCGGGCCCTTGCGCTTGCAAGACAGGCGCCAGAAGCACTGAGCTAACTCCCCGGCCCTGCATTTCGTTTTTTGAGAGAAGGTATGCTATGCAGTTTAGATTGGTCTTGAATTATCTGTCGCCAGGTGTGGTGGCACATGCCTGTGAGCCCAGAACTCAGGGAGCTGAGCCAGGAAGTTCTGAGGATCAGGATGGCTGTGAGCGCAAGGCCAGCCTGAATAACACAGTGAGACCTTGTCTCAAAAAACAAAAAACAAACAAACAAAAAGTACTGAACTCACTTTGTAGTCCAGGATGTCCTTGAACTTATAGAAATCCTCCTGCCTCAACCTCCTAAATGCTGATATTATACAGACCACCAGGCCCACCTTTCAAATCTTTTCATTTAGAGTAGTGGTGCACTGCTAGGTCAAGGGCACTAAGAGAGTGAATGAGCTAAAGGGGCGGACTAAATGAGAAAATGTAATCCTTCCCATCAAATTACTCATTGTAGGCACTTGAAGAAGACTTGAAGAAGAATTATACTTTATAATTTGTATTTATGAACTCATCAACCTAGATTCTTGTCAGAGCCTAAAGAATTGTAAAGCAAAGTACAGGAGCTGTTCTTTTCCTAAATTCTTTTTAGTTTTTTGAGACAAGATCTCACTTTGTAGTTCAGGCTGGCCCTGAACTCATTATGTAGCCCAGGCTAGCCTTGATCTCTCAGCAATCCTCCTGCCTCTGCCTCCTCAGTGCTGGGATTACAAGTGTGAGCCACCACACCTGGTATTGTGATATATGGTCCTGGGGATCGAACTTGGGACCTTGCACTTGACAGGCAGATGCCAGAACCACTGAACTAAATTCCCAGCCCTTCTTTTCCCAAATTCTTTTTTTTTTTTTTAGGTTTTTTTGAGACAGGGTTTCGCTTTGTGGTTTAGGCTGGCCCTGAGCTCAGCCTCAAACTCACATCACAGCAATCCTCCTGCCTCTGCTTCCCGAGTGCTGGGATTACAGGTGTGAGCCACCACGCCCGGCACTGTGGTATGTGGTAGTGGTTGCTGCTGGGCGTCAGTCTCCATGCCCAGTATGGTATGTGGTTACCGGGGAATCGAACCCGGGCCCTTGCGCTTGCAAGACAGGCTCCGGAACCACTGAGCTAACTCCCCGGCCCTTTTCCCAAATTCTTATAAACAGCTAATACTTGTGACATGACTGTTTTTATTGCAGCATGACTTAATTATTTAATTTTTTATTTTATTATTACCTTTTTGAGACAAGGTCTTGTTATGCAGTTTAGGCTGGCCTTGGGCTATGTAGCCTGGGCTCCCCAAGAGCTGGGATTACAGGTTTGGGCCACCACACCCAGCTAATTATTTATAGTCTTAATGTCATTCTTTATCAATGACTCAACATTTCTGTCAATTCTAGTACAATTATCTTGGACCTGTCCAAGTGATGAGGTACTAAAAGTCAGAAAACTATAAGAACATTTCAGCAAGTGTATCATTTTTCATTCTAACTCAGTTTATTATATATATTTAGGCTGAGGATTTAGCTCAGTGACATTTTGCTGTCTGGCAAGCACAAGGTCCTGACTTCTATCTCCAGTACTGTAAGAAAAAAAATTATACATATATTTCAGCCAGGGTCTTGACATGTAGCTTATTTTGAACTCACTATGTAGCCCCAGCTCCTGTTAAACTTACAGCAATCCTCCTGCCTCAGGCTCCAGAGTGCTGGGATTACAGGTGTGTGCCACCATGCCTGGCTGTACTGGTTAATTTTTTGAAGTGTTTATGATTAAAAATGATGTAGATGAATATCTACTGATGTTGGAATAGAGTGTAAGCAGAAAAATTGTTATAAAATAGAATTTTAATGTTTATAAAAATATAAACATATTATACATACACGCACACATAATCCAAGTAAACATAGACTAAGACTCTCTCTGGTTGTATAATTATGGGTCTTGCAAATTTCTTTCTTTCTTTCTTTCTTCTCTTTTTTTCTACTATGAACTTTCATAACTTACATAAGCAATAAAATAATTATTAAAAATAAAAACATGCTTTTCACCATAAAACTGGAAATGGATATTAAAAAGTTAAGACATGTGTCATTTAAATTTACTTACCAAGAGATTCTCCCCTGCTACTCCTCTGTTGTTAAAAACCACACATCTAAAAAAAGAACACAAACATGTAAAAATCAAGAAAGCATGTTATTTCTACACATGATCCTCATTTATGATGTATTATAAAATGACTTTCCTGACATCAATTCACAGCAGTAAAGGACTTAAAAAATTTGATCTACAGACCTGATTATAATCACAACTTCATCTAAGTACATTAGAAAACAATTCTGGTTACTTAAATTCAATATGGGGGAGTGAACTTTTTCTTCCAAAATCCCAGAATTTTTTTTTTTTTTTTTTTTTTTTAGGTTTTTTGAGACAGGGTCTCGCTTTTGTGGTTCAGGCTGGCCCTGGGCTCAGCCTCAAACTCACATCACAATCCTCCTGCCTCTGCCTCCCGAGTGCTGGGATTACAGGCGTGAGCCACCACGCCCAGCACTGTGGTATGTGGTACTGGTTGCTGCTGGGCGTGGGTCTCCACACCCAGTATTGTTATGTGGTTACCGGGGAATCGAACCCGGGCCCTTGCGCTTACAAGACAGGCGCCGGAACCACTGAGCTAACTCCCCGGCCCCCAAAATCCCAGAAATTTAACAGCTCCTCTCTCTGTATGAATCTGGGCTTCTGCTAAGCATTACCAAAAATTTTAACGTGAGTCTGATTTCAGTGTTTTTCAGGTACTTGCCCCACCTACTGGGGAGGTCACATTATCTCTTTGTAAGTTAAGAAATTGTTCTGAGAATCAAGATATATCATGCACAGGTAAAAATTCTCAATGATGAATGTGATCCTAATGTATATCTAAAATGTACCAGTAAACTCAATAAAGAAAAAAACAATAAAAAAAAAAAAACCGGGGAGAGAGGGATTGCTCCATTTCCTGAAGCTCAGCAGAAATGTAGGAGACCAGAACATCACCCCCCAGCCCTGGGGTCGGGGGCAGGCCAGCACCGGAGGGGAGAGGTGGCCCAGGTCATGGTGTCATCTTGTTTGCATCTCCTGGGCAAACATGCGATCTAAAGGCTTCGATCAGGGCGAGTCAGCTGTTAGGAGCAAAGGCAGCAGGGTGTCAGGGGCTTTGACACTTACTCTCCACTTGCAATGTTTAACGCTTGTTAACTTTCAGGTAGCCGTGACCCTCTGTACATTTTGCCATTCTTAGACAAAATCCTGCCAGCGGGTCGGGTGGCGCTCCCGCTCTGAATGCGTTTGGTGAGCGTTCTGTTTGCTCTCCTCTGTTTACTTCTCCGATCAGTCAGGATTCAGGTTCTACGTCTGGCCCTGCTGAGCTCCGGGCACCAGTGAGCTCCTGTGGGCACCGAGCACCACTGACTTCCCATTTGGAGTCAGGTTTAGGGGCTGGTGACCCTGTCCGCGACCCTGTACTGATCACGTGTACGTGTTTTCCACAAAGCAATTCTTTGTTGTGTCTGAAATGCCATACAATAAAAAAATCATTTGCAGGGCGAGGCAAGGTCGTATTATGTAGCCCAGAATGGCCCCAAACTCAGCTCCCACATGCTGGGATTCCAGGCTGCTATGATCCTGGTCCATAGACAGGATCTTTATCACCTAACTAAAAGAAATGCATAAGTCCCAGAATATTATGTTCGGGAAAATTTAGAAATATGACACTTTATTGAGTCACGAGACATTTTCATGCTGAAGCTACATGCATGGTGATGGAGACTGAACTAGGCAAGCCCTCACCCACGGAGCTATACCCCAGTCTTTTTAAAAATTTTGAGACAGAGTCTAAGTTGCCCAGGCTGGATTCAAACGTGGATCCTTCTGCCTCAGCCTGTACAGAGTAAGTGAAACTACAGATGCATACCACCCACCCCACCCCACCTGAGTTACTTTTCTCTGGTATTTTCTTTTTTCTTTTTGCTGAAAAGAATGTCAAGACAGCCTGGGCCGGGGAGTTAGCTCAGTGGTTCCAGCGCCTGTCTTGCAAGCGCAAGGGCCCGGGTTCGATTCCCCGGTAACCACATAACAATACTGGGTGTGGAGACCCACACCCAGCAGCAACCAGTACCACATACCACAGTGCCGGGCGTGGTGGCTCACGCCTGTAATCCCAGCACTCGGGAGGCAGAGGCAGGAGGA
>PVIR01024268.1:0-15068 GCA_004026965.1 Petromus typicus | reverse complement strand
TAAGGCACAAACATTAAGTATGGGTTAAAATGGCTTCTAGAGCAAGAGGTCATCGGTGACTGGCACTAAGAGAAGGAACGGAGCTGGGGAGAAAGGAAAAGATCATCACGTGCAGAATCCTGAAAAGCAGCTCTGACACCTGGGATTTTCCTCTGAGCTGCAGCCTGGGAATCCACCCTTCCTCCAGGCTACTCTGAGAAATGGGTCCCAGCTCTGGTGTCTCCCGTTAGAGCCAGGCTGGCCTGACCGAGGGCTCTCTGGGTCCTGTTCCTGACATTGTCCAGCCTTAGCGCTCACCATGGCGACCTCCAGCCTGGCGCATGCGCAGCAGAGCGGTACAGAAGAACCAGGGCCCACGAAGCCCTGGGCGGAGGACCCTGCTGCTCGGCCCCTTCCGACCTCCCGCTGGTGACACCAAGCAGTCTGCTTCCCTGATGGTCACCATGAGACAAACCTAAAGGCCCGTCCCTAGGGCAACGATGAGCCCAGGCGAGTGCTCCCCAAACAAATCCACGGCAATCCAAGGGCTTCGTGGTGTGTGCAGCAAAGATACCTGGGGCCGGGGATTTAACTTGGTCTGAAAAACTGACATTTCCTATATATTTTAACTATAGAAAACAGAAATAGAACAAATATCAAAGAGTAAAACTGGTCTGAAGAACTTTCTGGAACAATAGAAACCGTGAACCAGACATGATGGTTCTGGTTCTGGGTTGATTTGAGCACGACCCCATCAAGCATTCTTCACGTGCTGAAATTTAATCTCCATTGTGAGGTAGGAAGTTGCTAGAAACTTAATTCCACTGCCTCGTTTGTTTGGCTTTCTGATACCGGATCTCACTCTGTAGCCCAGGGTACCTTCACACTCATGGGGATCCCCCCTGCCTGAGCTTCCTGAGCGCTATGGCCACAGGTGTGCACCATCACACCCGGCTCCTTTCCATATTCAGAGCTGAGGCCTTTGGGAGGTGACAGGATTGATCAGGTTGAAGCTTCCATCCTTGAACGCTGCTGGCTTCCCCAGGGGGCTGGGTGCAGCTCAATGGTAGTCCTTTCCCAGCACGAGTGAGGTAGTAGGTTCCTTCCAGGGCACCCTGAAGGGCAGGCAGGGAGACCCAGCCATACACACACACACTCCCATCTTGTCCTCTTTGCTCTGTCCAGGCCTCAGCTGCTGCATCACAGGAACACAGGGCAGGCGACGAGCGAAATGTGGAAGCCATCTCTCACCCAGGGCTTCTCTGTGGACATCGCCGAGCAAATGCTCTTTGTAGCTCAGCCGTCCAGGGCCCCTGGGGTGTCCCGCAGCAACTCTGGCCTCTGCCAACCACAACCCAGGCACAGCAAGAAGCACTGCAACTTCGAGATGGACCAGCGCCTAAGCACACAGGTGGGGTTTCCTGTCACACCCAAGAGGGGCTGAGCTCAGACACCCAAGAACTTGGAAAGGTGGAGGGCAGGACACCTCTCTGGGCCTCACTTCCACATCTGTGTGGAGGGTAGGGCCCAGGTGGATCCCAGCACTCGGGAAGCTGAGGCAGGAGGATTGCCACATGTTCAAGGCCAGCCTGGGGTAGATGGCAAGATCCTGGGGTAGACAGTGAGATAAAAAAGACTAGAAAAATTAAAAAAACAAAAAAACAACATATGGGGATTTTATTGGACATCGTAAATATTTTCCAATTTTAGGTTTCCATAAGGGTTTGTGTCTAATGGTACATTGATGAAGACAGAATCCATCGGGGCTCAGCTATTCACACTACTCTGAATTCAGGTAACAGCGGTCACATAATGCTCATTACAGGCTCTGAGGACAAGGGGACAAATCTTATGCTGAAAGTGAGAAAGAGTAATGCTTCGGCTGTGTTACAGTGGAGCAGTGCACTCAGGTAAGAATATGTGAAGTGCTCTACGGGGTGGAAAACAAAGATACCTGGGCTGGGGATTTAGCTCAGTGGTTCCAGGGTCTGTCTTGCAAGCACAAGGGCCCGGGTTCGATCCCGGTTTGATCCCCGGTAACCACATAACAATACTTGGCATGGAGACTCACGCCCAGCAGCAATCAGTACCACATACCACAGTGCCAGGTGTGGTGGCTCATGCCTGTAATCCCAGCACTCGGGAGGCAGAGGCAGGAGGATTGCTGTGATATGAGTTTGAGGCTGAGCTCAGGGCCAGCCTGAACTACAAAGCGAGACCCTGTCTCAAAACAAAACAAAACAAAACAAACAACAACAACAACAAAAGAAAACAAAGATACCTGGGCTAAGAAATGGCTCCTCAGAAGCAATGACAGGATGGACAAGGAGCGCAGGTCCCCGGCCAGTACTGGCGGAAGGATTTTCTGGCTCAGGAAGGTCAAGGTAGATGCCACAGGCCAGCTTTTGGCAGGGGAACAGCACAGTGCCAACTCCTGGCACAACAGAAAAGCGTGGAGAGTGGCAAAAGTGGCGGACAGAGACTCTGCGCACCTTAATTCCAGGAAGAGGAGGTGGCCTCGCTTTCCTCTCAGTATAGCTTTCTCTTTTTTTCTTTCTTCCCCTTTTCTTTTGTCTCACTGAGTAGCTCAGGCTGGCCTCGAATTCACAGCTATCCTCTTCCCTCAGCCTCCTGAGTGCTGGGATTCCTGGCATGTGCCACCGTGCCTGGCATTGTTTTTATTTTTCTTAATTAAGAAGAAAGGCAGTAGTTGGTTTTACTTATTTTTTGAAAAAAGTCCAACAGAATTTTCCTCTTCTTTAATCACCCCCAACCCCCCTTAAAAGCAGAGTCTTCTCATGCAGCCTAGGCGGGCCTCAAACTCATAATCCTCCTGCACGCCTCCCAAGGGCTAGGATTAGGCAGCACTCACATCATGACCTTCCTGGTGCCTGGGGTCAAACCAGAGAGAAACGCTCTTACTGAGCTCTGTCTCTGTCTTAAGGCTCGAGGAACTGGGAGCAGACAGAGGGGTAGGCAGGAAGACAGTTGGGAGATGAGGGAGGAGTCTCAGAATGAGGACTCAGGAGAGCCCTAAATTCAGGGTGAAAACCAGGTCCTGGCTCATCTCCGCTGAAGCCCTTATCTACGCAACTCTGAGGCAGACTCCATGCAGACCAAGGAAGGCAAAACTGCACAACAGATTTTAAAAGTTACAGCGGAGACAGAGCAGGAAGTTTTGAGTTTAGTCAAACCATCTGATACAACAGAAATCCACTCTCTACAGGAATCATTCAGGTTGTCCACAGCACAACTCAGAACGAAGGGATAGGGAAACACGGCCCAGACTCCAGAGATGAGACAGCACGCGGGCTGGGCAGGACGCGGACTTGAGCTGAACTTCGAAGCAGCTGTGAGCACAGTGCTCAAAGACACACAGTCGGAAAGCAAAGACCTGAAGGCAGAGGGCAGGATGAGCAAATAAAAATGCTAAGGGCCAGTGTGTGGCTCCTGACAAGGTGTGGGCTGAGCATGGACCGGGCCTGCTCTTGATCCCCAGCACCTCAAGAACAAGCACACAAACAAATAAATAATGTAAAATGTAGAATCTAAAACTCGAAAATTGGTGGATTTTTAAACTGCACGTTCAGCCCAAGGATGAAGGGAAACAAAGATAGAAAAAAATAGCCTCTGAGGGGCTGGGAATTTAGTTCAGTGCTTCTGGCGTCTGCCTGGCAATTGCAAGGTACCAAGTTCGATTCCTGGTAACCACATACCACAGTGCTGGGTGTGGTGACTCGTGCCCGTAATCCCAGCACTCAGGAAGCACAGTTAGAATTGCTGTCAGTTCAAAGTCAGCCTGAACTACAAAGCGAGACCTTATCTGAAAAACAAAAACAAAAACAAAAACAAAACACCAAACACCAAAATGAATGAACATAATTCATGCACCCTTCTCTAAAATGTAAACCTTCAACAATCAAATACAAAAATTAATAAACTGTCGTGGTGGTGCATGCCTGTAATTCCAGCACTTGGGAGCTGAGGCAGGAAGATCTCCACCAAAAATTAGACAAAAAATGTTAGCAAGAGTGTATCCCTATACTATGTATACTATGTGGTATACCGAACTCATGATTATCACATTGTAAGGGAAAATAAGAAAGTCATTTCATAATCCAGGAAGCTCATTATGTCTTCTTTCAACTTTTTCTTAGAAAATCTATTCTCTGAGTAATGAGCATAACTTGTTTACATTTCAAATCTTGACTTCGCTTGATAAAACTTGAGTCCTAATGATATCACAGGTATCTTATGTGGGTAAGTAACATTTATGGGATTTGAGGACCTGACTGCTAAGGTCCTGTGATGCCCAAGTATGTTAAAAAAAAAAAAAAGTGGCCCAAACAGTTCTTAAGAATGTTAAGATTGTATAAGATCCGAAATACATGCAAAATTATATTAAACTGTATCAGAGTCACACTGTGCAACTGCAGTCTCTCCTGTGTTTGGCATTTGTATTTCATTCTGCAGCTGTGTGAGGAGACCTTTGCAGACTGCAGTTGTGGTCACTGAAGCTGTGATGCAGCCGCCCGCCCCCCGCCCTGTGACCACACAGTCCTGCGCAGCACACTGTGCCTGCTGCTCTGGGTGCCTCTGTGTGCGGCTGGCATGCTTTCTTTGTTTTCTGCCAACCCAACATGTGAGGATGTGGAAGCATCCTCTTGGGGGATGTGGCGTGTCAACACCTCAACCCTTAACATTCAAGTCCCTACAGAAAGCGATTTCTGTCCTGTAGTGTGCACTGATAAGAACTCATTTTGTTGAAAATGCTTTCAAGTTATCTGGATTTGCATAGGAGTACAAAGATTCATTGACAGCAAAATGTTGAAGAAGCATATAAAATAAAAGCTATAAAGTATACATTACGATCTGCAAACAAGAAGTACGTGATATATTGAACAAATGTAAGTAAGGCTCTGAAATAAAGTGCCATTGTTTGTGAATTCTTTTTTAAAAGGGAACTATTAACATTTCTAGGGCTGGGGATTTAGCTCACTGGCAACATGCCTGCTTTGCAAGGGCAAGGTCGCGAGTTCGATCCCCAATACTGGAGAAACAAAACTTCACAAAAAAACAAAGAATTTCTAGCTGCTGGTATTCAAAGCCCAGAGCTATTAACATGGAGACTTTTTAAAAATTCAAACATCTGTTTGTAGCAAAGTTGCATAGTTTAAAATCTCAATCTTATCATACAGTACTGTAGTTATTTAATTTTAGTTGAATTACGACATCAGCCAGGTGCGGTGGTGCACACCTGTAATCATAGCACTTAGGAGGCTGAGGCAGGAAGATTGCTACAAATTCAAGGCTCGCCTAGGCTACATAGTGAGTTCAGGGCCAGCCTGAACTACAAAGTGAGACTATCTCAAAAAACAAAAAACAAACTAACAAATAAAACAACAACAAAAACAGCAAATTATGAATATCACAGATCTGCTTTTGGTTGGTAATCGGGGTTAATAATAACTGTGTTGGGGGCCAGGACTTGGGAAGAGCAAGGTCTAGACTTTGATCCCTGATACCAGAAAAAAAGTAAAAATTTAAAAAAAATCCCCAAACCACCTGGTTAAACTAGTAGGAACTCTCCAGGAGTTTTAGTGCTTATGATTAACAAGATGATGGAGATGTAGGGGCCGCTGTGTCTCAGCAATGTGTCTCCTCCCTCTCCAAGACCAGCAACTGCCTGGCCCGGCGTGCCTCGGACTCTTAGAGCCTGGGTTTGCAGGCCCCCGACTTGCACAGTAGAATCTCATTTGTGTCTCACTACACTAGAGTCTTGTGGGGTCTTCCCACACCAGACAATGGCCCTGATTCACTCCTGTTGATTTCATATCTAATTCTTTTATTTTTTCTCTTATTTGTACCACAGATTAAACTCAGGGCCTTCACAATGAGCTATACTCAGAGCCCTTTCTTTATCTTCTATTGGAGACAGCTGCTAAGTTGCCCAGCTAGGGTTTGAATTTGTTATCCTCCTGCCTCAGCCTACCAGAGTGCAGAAATGACAGGCCTATACCTCCACGCCATTGCTTTATATGCATTTCTTTCTTAAAGTTTGTTATGGACCAGGTACTAATTTGTGCTCTTCATTTACACGCAGTGATCCTCACAACCCTCAGAGGCATGGTATCATCATAGATGAGGAAAGGCAGGCACAGAAAGATAAGTACTTGTCCCTGCACACAGAAGTGGCGTGTGACGGGGCTGGCATCGGAGTGCCCCGAAGCACTGTGCTGCCTGCGCCAGGGAAGCTGGTAACACTCAGCCTCTTTCTCCAGGGTGGACGGAGCTCTGGACAGGGAGCGCCCTCCGGGCGGCTCTCTGGCTCTGATAAAAGGGCTTTGTCCTTGAGCACTTGTTCCCCTGCGGTATTGTTTGGGAGGAGAGTAGCTGACAACAAATTCCCTAGAGAACAGGACCACTTGAAAGGACCCATCCTAATTCTTTCCAGTGCTTTCTTTCTTTTTTTAAAATGTAATTTGGGTTTATTTATTTATCTTTCTGCAGTACTGGGGATCAAACACAGGCCCTGGTGCTTGCAAGGTAGACGCGGTACCACTTGAGCTAAGTCCCCTGCTCCAGCACTTTCTAATGCTTGTTATTTAATCTAGCGAACCCCAGAAAGAATCTTATTCACCACATTTTAAAAGCCAAATTATCTTACCAACCAAAAAAATGAGCTACCAAGATAAAAATATTCTAGTGTCAATGTAAAATACTCTCTTGTCTAAGACAGTGCTCTCAGATCGCAGCGCAGGGGTCGGGACTCGCACTTCTGTTCCCTGCCTGGTTCTCCTCTCTGACCTCTCTCCTCCTTCCCCTGGGAACTCTGCAGGCCTCCCGGCCGGGAAGGGAAAAAGCTGCGGCCTAGGAAGCCATCGGTGCTCTGGCTGCTGAGGCCCAGATTCCAAACCTGAAAGAAACATTTAAAAACAGCCAGGACTGACAAGGAGCTTGGAGGGAGTGCTTGCCTAGCACATGTGAGGCACTGGGTTCAACCTCATACCGTAGGGGAAAAAGAAAAGAAAGAAAGAAAAGGAAAGAGAAAATGAAGGAAGAAGTAAAGATTGGAAAAGAAAAGAAGGAAAAAACCTAAGGGCCAGGCACAGGGCTGCAGGCACTTGGAACTTGGCAGAGGATTTTGGGAGCCGGGTACAGTGGGCCTGGGTGCGGTGGCAAAGCCCTGTCCCACACAGACAGACAAAATAAGGATCAATCAAAGCAGTCTCATGTTAGCCAGCTTAAATCTCCTCCACTTTAAGCTTCTCTAAAATGATGATGAAGTGGGGGCTGGGGATTTAGCTCAGGGGTTCTGGCGCCTGCCTTGCAAGTGCTAGGGACCAGGTTTGATCCTCAGTAACCACATACAACAACTGCTGGGCATGAAGACTCACGCCCAGCAGCAATCAGAACCACACACCACAGTGCCGGGCGTGGTGGCTCACGCCTGTGATCCCAGCACTCCGGAGGCAGAGGCAGGAGGATTGCTGAGAGTTTAAGGCTGAGCTCAGGGTCAGCCTGAACTACAAAACGAGACCCTGTTTAAAAAAAAATTAAAAAATAAAAATTTCTTGAAATACATGTACAGTGGTGAAAAATCCCTCAAGTGCCCCGGTCTCTGCCAACAACTCTCCAGTCCGCCCCCTCTGCTGTCAGACTCTGCACAGCAGAACCGCGGGGTGACTGACGGCTGCTGCCTCACCCCGTTCACACCTTGCTTCCTCAGTAACAGGCTAAGTCGGTACACGGCTGCCCCAAATAAAGACTTCCTCTTCAAGTTCCCCTTGCAGTCACAAGGGGCTGAAGTTATGTAAGCAAAAGGTGTGCACACAGTTGCTGGGTCTGCATCTTCTTTTTTTTGCTGGAGGTTAAAGCCAGGCCTCCTCGTGACAGGCTTGTGCTCTGTCATAAAGCTACACCCCAGGTCCCTGCTGTCTGCATCCTTAAAGGATGGTGCTTTTTTTTTTTTTTTTGAGACAAGGCCTCGTTCTGTGGTTCAGGATAAACACATTTTCTAAAGAGCCACTTAAACTCACTGTGTCGTCAAGGCTAGTCTTGAACTTGAGGCGATCCTCCTGGATCAGCCCCCCAAGTGCTGAGCTGACAGCACCACCATGCCTGACTGAGGAACGTGCATTCTTTGCTTCTGCTCTGGCCCCCTTTGCTTGCTGAAATGTCCACATAATCGCTACAGCAGGAGAACCCGTGGACGCAGAGGCCTGGGACCTCGGAATCACACGCAGGCTGGGGTCCACGCTGGGTCATTTTTCACAGGGGAGACATAAATCTGATCGATCTTGTTTAAATCACGGTCGTTTGAGTTTTCCATTGTTTGCAGTCAGTCTCAGTTCTTTCTACTGCAGACTTGCCAACTTCTGCAACTTCTTCATCACTTCAACTAGAACGTATGCTCCTTGGGAATACAGGTTCTGATCCTGTACTGTATAGTACCAAAATACTCAATGACTGGCCCGGATTCCGGGGAGCTTATTGTTACATAATTCAGAATGGGTCACTCTTTTTAATATTAATAGGGGTGGGGTGGAGGAATACGATAGTACATGAATTTTAAAATAAGGTCAAGGTAAAAGATAATCTCAATATTGTTAGTTATTGTCTTTCTCCTTATTTCTGCTTTAGCATTTGAAATTAATTCAGAGATAGGAGAAATATTTTTTTAATAGGATATTATTCAGGTACATAAATAATACCTATTAAGCTATGCTTCCGAATGGAGTTTTTTTTTTTTTTTTTTTTTTTAGGTGTTTTTAGACAGGGTCTCGCTTTGTAGTTCAGGCTGGCCCTGAGCTCAGCCTCAAACTCAAGTCACAGCAATCCTCCTGCCTCTGCCTCCTGAGTGCTGGGATTACAGGCATGAGCCACCATGCCCGGCACTGTGGTATGTGGTGCTGATTGCTGGTGGGCATGAGTCTCCACACCCAGTATTGTATGTGGTTACAGGGGATTGAACCTGGGCCCTTGCGCTTGCAAGACAGGTGCCGGAACCACTGAGCTAAATCCCTAGCCCTGGAGTTTTTTTTTTTTTTTAAAGACAAGGTCTCATTGAGTTGCCCAACCTGGTCCTGAAATGCTTGACATCAGCGGTCCTCCTGCTTCAACTCTCCAAGTAGCAGACTGACTTCAGATGCATCATTGTACTAGCTCGAATGGAGATGGACTGATATGGAGACAGGGTCCCATTATGTAGTTGAGGCTGAGCTTGCACTCTCAGTGTAGCCCACGCTGGTCTCAAATTTGCAGAGATCCTCCTGCCTCAGCACCCCAGATGAAGAGATTAGGAGCATACACAACCACCCCAGCATGGAGATATTTTTTTAAAAATAAATTTTGAATACGTGGTTAAGATCTTTAACAATTTCTCAATCCTGCAGGTGCAAATTATCAGAGTCCTACCATCCTTTTACCCCAACCCTTTTACTCTAGTTTCCTTCAGAAAGACATTTTTCTCAATACACTCCTGGGCTCCTGCCCTTTCTCACCTTACTCATCTCCAGGTGACTTAAGTGATGGGCCAAATGTGGAAGAATTTATCTGGCTCAGCAGTTTTCCCCGCTAGGGGAAGGTTAGCAGATTGCACGGCGCATGCTCACCCCAGGAAGGCCGATGGGGGATGGGGGTCAGTGCATCAGATCAGTCCGCTTCAGGCAGAGACTCGCAGAACGCTGGTGCTCACCATTCTCATGCGCCAACTGCAGCCTACTCTTCAGCCCTTTGATCACTAATTTTAAATTAGTGGACTTAAATATTTTGAAGAAAAATATTTTGTTTTGGTTCGTTTTCACGTCAAGGATAAACAGCTTATCACCTATAAATTCTTCAGTGTCATCTGTCCATGCGCTGAGAGACAGGTTGTTTCCTGTCCTGAGTCGCTTCTCATCAGTAAAGCACAAGCGGTTCCCTGGTGACCTGAAAGAATTCATGCCCCCTCTAATAAAGAGAACTTAAAATCAGCTTGGTTTGGTTTCTTCTCTCTTTTATTTTTGTTTTGAGACAGTGTCTCACTAGGTAGCCTGGGTCGGCCTTGAACTTCTGGTGATCTGAGGCCTGTGTCATCCTGCGCAGCAAAATTATAAAAAAAGTTTCTGTTCTGATTAGGGAGTAGCGGATGAAAGAAGGGTAAACACATTTTCTAAAGATCCACTTTATGCTGGACACTAAACTATGCACTTTACCTATTCTAACTAAGCTCTCTGTGAAGTAGGCAAGAAATTGTGATGGGGAAACTCAGTGAGGGTCCAGGGTCACTTGCTGAGTGGCAATTACGACACAGGATCCCCGCCTGACTCCTGACCTAAACAAATTCTTCCCTATTACACAGGCCCCGCCCCCATATCTGCTAGAGCATCAATGAGTTCTTCCTGCTCTCTCTCCTTAGGACTCCAAACAGCCTGCAGCAGACTTCTTGATCTGTCACCCCTCATGGTCTTTAACACCACCTTACTTTCTTTGGAGACTTTAATCATGCCTTACAGTGCTTCCGGTCCAGACCTGGGATCTAGTCCCTTCCTCGGCTCTGGCCTGCCACTCAACACTCTGAGCAGTAGAACGGTGGGCATAAATGGTCCTGTCTAACACCAGGTGGCCCACCAGCTGGGCTCAGCCATGTTGCTAACCCACAGAATGGGGAGTAGAACATTTGTTGTTTTAAGCCATTCGATTTGGGGGTGGTTTGTTACATAGCAAAAGCTAACAGATACAGCCTCTCCTGTCTAGATTAAGAGACTCATTGTAGTTAAAAATAAATGTGGGTTGACCCAAAGGCCAATGGAAGTTTACTGATGATGGCTTCTTACACATACAGTCTGATTGAGTGCTAATACTCTCTAAAACCAAATAGGCTACATATTCTAAAAACTGACAATGGCCAGACCTGGTGGCACATGCCTGTGATCCCAGCACTTGGGAGGCTGAGGCAGGAGGATGGCTTTGAGTTTGAGGCTAGTCCTGGCCACACAGTGAATTCAAGGCAGGGATTACAAACAAACTGTCATAAACAACAAAAAACCAAACCTCAAGTGACAATGAACTCACCCAGCCCTTCCCTCTCATATAGTCCTTGAGGCAAGGAAACATTTCACAACTCTATCCCCTCACAGCACCTAGCACAAACCTTCTGTATACCATATATCCACACTTGCAAAATTCCAGAAGCAAGAGAAGAGATTGTATTCCCCCGGAAGACAAAACCTTCCAACTACTTTGAAATACAGTGTAGTTGTAGCCTTGGGGGAAAAAATTTGGCAACTTTAATAAGACATAGACAAAAGCCACACCTGGAGTTTATGAGACTTGGTCCTTGAATTTCAGCTACATTGTTTATTTTCATTTTTTTCCCCTTTTGGTGCTCGGGATGGAACCCAGGTTTCCCACATGCTCAGCTCTCTACTCCTGAATTAGATTCAGCTCTCTTGTGGAGATGGTTCAGGCAGAGCTAGGATCATTGGTTTAGATAAGTACAAAAGGCCTGATGAGCTTTTGCACTTTCTTTTTTTTCCTTGTGTTTGATATTTTGAGTCAGGGTCTCGCTATGCAGTCCAGAGTGACCTTGAACTCACTTTACAGCCCAGGCTGGCTTTGAACTTGCAGTGATTCTCCTGCCTCAGCCTCCCCAGTGCTGGGATTACATGTGTGCATTAACACCCCTGCAAGCTTCTCTACTTTCCTAAATTTTAGGGGAAAAAGACCACAAAAAGAAAAAGAAAACATAGGGAACAAACTTTATATCTAACTGGGTGGTGCTTAAACACAGAATAATAATGAGTTCTTGCTAACGTTCAGCAAATTTCTAGAGTACCGTAATTCTGGAACATCATATCATAGTCTCTGAGAGAATGTTACTTCATAGACAAAACAGGCTTTATCTCTAAAAGATCAGAGGTCACTTGTTAAAATGGAGTTCCCTTGAGGGGCATCTGCTCCCTTTATATCAAATTTCTTTTATCAACATAAACACAGCATCATTCTTTCACACACAAGTGTTCTAATTTAACAGAAAGTATAACTCTAGAGACAAATCATAGTGTTCCATTGCAATTATTACCTCAGCTAAAAATACTGAGGCACAAAAAAGCATTACCTTTCTTAATGACCCAAAATGACCCTTAATGACTCTTTCCTACGATGAATCTAGAGCTGAGCCTGAAACTCAGAGCTGCTAAGTCACTTGCAAAAATGACATTGTACTTGGTGACTGAGCTGAATGTGCACCTGCACACACAGGTGGCTCACCTTTGGAAAAACAGCAATGGCCTCAAAGCTGATTCGGAGTATTTTCTCCACTTGGAATCTGAGCCAGGGAAACAAGATTAGCAAGTGGAAGAGCATGACTCCAGCACTCTCAGGAATTTGTGGGAATTTGTAAGCTCTGTTCCCAGAGCTCTCCTGCTTGGGGGCGGGGTACTGCTGTCCAGACTGGGGGCCGCCCCCCGCCCCCGGCCAATTCTCCAATCTCTCCAATTCATTTGTTCATTCCACCCAGTGTGCTGACTGCCTAGTACGAGGCTGAGAGCCTCGTGTCTTGTGGGATCATTCTCTTATGCATCTTCCTTAAAAAGGGGGGTGGGAGGAAGCAAAGAAAATGAATATCTTAAGTACTACTTTATGCACGCAAGAAATAATACATATTTATGCAACATATGTGTAGGTATACTTGTATTTCATCAAAGGAAAAACACCTTGCACCAGTACCTGTATCCTAACTCCTCACTGAGGTGGACCATGTGAAGGATGTAGGATTCCGTGCTGGTTCCAGTGAGGCCGGGCAGCAATAAGATGGTGGGTCTGGTGCTGGCATCTGCGTAATATGCACTATTTTCATTATCAAACCAGTCCAGGGAAATCTGTCCTCCATCTGCAGTTTTTATAAGCTCACTGAAAGAAACAATTCCATAGATATTACTCATTAAGTGTTTCAAATTCTGTGTTAATGTTAGGGGTTTTTTTGGTTTTGTTTTGTTTTTGTAAAGTTTTTTGAGACAGGGTCTTGCTCTGTAGTTGAGGCTGGTCTTGAACTCATTATGTAACCCAGGCAAGCCTCGAATTCACAGCAATCCTCCTGCCTCTGCCTTCTGAGTACTGGGGTTACAGGTGTGAGTCACCACACCTGGCACTGTGATATGGGGTACTGATTGCTGGTGGGTGTGAGTCACCATGCCCAACATTATATTTGGTTACCGGGGATCGTGCCTGTGCCCTTGAGTTTACAAGGCAGGCACCAGAACCACTGAGCTAAACTCCCAGCCCGAAGTGTTGTTTTTTGAGACAGGGTCCCACTTTGTAGTTCAGGCTGGTCCTGAACTCAGCCTCAACTCAGCAATTCTCTTGTCTCTGCCTTTCGAGTACTGGAATTATAGGCATGAGCCACCTCACCCAGCATTATTGTTTTTTGGGTTTTTTTTTTAGGTTTTTTGAGACAGGGTCTCGCTTTGTGGTTCAGGCTGGCCCTCAGCTCAGCCTCAAACTCACATCACAGCAATCCTCCTGCCTCTGCCTCCCGAGTGCTGGGATTACAGGCGTGAGCCACCACGCCCCGCACTGTGGTATGTGGTACTAGTTGCTGGTGGGTGTGGGTCTCCACACCCAGTATTGTTATGTGGTTACCGGGGAATCAAACCCGGGCCCTTGCGCTTGCAAGACAGGCACCGGAACCACTGAGCTAACTCCCCGGCCCTGTTTTTGTTTTTGTTTTTGTTTTTTAAGGTTTTTTGAGACAGGGTCTCGCTTTGTGGTTCAGGCTGGCCCTGAGCTCAGTCAAACTCACATCACAGCAATCCTCCTGCCTCTGCCTCCTGAGTGCTGGGATTACAGGCCTGAGCCACCACGCCCGGCACTGGTATGTGGTATTGGTTGCCGCTGGGGTGAGTCTCCACACCCAGTATTGTTATGTGGTTACCAGAGATTGAACCCGGGTCCTTGCGCTTGCAAGACAGGCGCCGAACCACTGAGCTATATATATCCCCGGCCCCTGTTTTTGTTTTTTGAGGCAGGGTCTTTCCTTAGATTTTAGGCTTGGCTTAAACTCACTGTGTTTCCCAGGCTGGCTTTGAGCTCAATGGCAATCCTCCTGTGTCTCAGCTTCCCTAGTGCTAGGGTGACAAGCTTGTGCTATCATACTTAGCTAATGCTAAGGGTTTATTTCTACAAATATATGACACTATTTGGTCATCTCAGAATAACATATGTTCAGCATGCACTCACACACACACACTTTCTTTCATCACAAGGATGGTATAAAAATTAGTACCATAAAAAAAATTAGTACCATAACACATTTCCAGCCACTCCAGTAAAAGGTAATACAGGTAAAAAAGGAACTAAAAATTCCTTTAAACATTTGAGCTGGAGGTGTGGCTCACTCTGCAGCACTTGCCCAGCTTGTGCAAGGCCTTGGGTTCGATCTCCAGCAAGGCAGGAGGATAAAAGAGCACTTCAAATATTTATCATGTAATCATTTCCTCATTACTCTAAATACCTAGCATTTAACCCCGATTTGATTGAGGTCACTCAGCTAACTCAACAGGGAATCATAAAATGCAGATCTGATTATGGCTGTAGCTCATCTGATTCAGTAATGCAGCCTATCCACAGTGTCTAGTACACAATTTGCTTCTTAAATAAAGTATTTCTTATATAATACCTATGCACTTAACAGAATTTCCCCAAATCGTGCACGTTAGCAGGCAACAAAAAACAATTCCAGAAGCACTAGATGACTCAGGGAAATTAATAACAGCATCATTTAAGTCTCCCGGCTCCACATTCCCGACTACACGGTTAACACCTCAAGGACAGCTTGCCAGCGGGAAGACCTTTCACGGAGCTGCAGAAAGTAAGCCCTAAATGCCTGGTACCCTGCCTGGCACACATCACTGCACTGGTGCTACCACCCACGGGTGCCCTCAGGACAGGTGCGAGACACAGGCGAACATATTTCTCCAGGTACTTCTCCATTTACTTTGGTGGCAAAAGAATAAAGAAAAAGGAAAGGAAAAGCAGTATCTGAGTGTCTTCCTGCAACCTCCAGTAGGGAGGGTGCTTTCCATTTCCTCCCCCCCCCCCCCCCCCCC
>PVIR01024267.1:0-26125 GCA_004026965.1 Petromus typicus | reverse complement strand
AGCATGACAACTCTCCCTACTTCTTACCCATATATACTTTTGAGGCAAGAAAAACATCTCCAGTGTTCTACTTGCATTGGCAAAGGAAAGTATTTATGATTGTGTAAATGAACTCAGGAGAAGTGTAGCTATGTATTCTGCATACCAACTGCCAATCTGTCTGTTTTTCTTCCTACTCACACCTCCGCCCCTAAAGATTATTGATGCCTCCAAATCTTCGTGCTTTCTGAGGCTCTAAAGCATGGATTCCTTTGCTGTTGTTGGCTTCTCCTCAGTTTCTGGCTTATGCTTCAGTATTATCTAGTCTGCTAAGGCAGTTACCACCTATCAGCTTTCCACTTCATAAAATTTGTGTTGACATGTCTCTCCTACTGGTAGCTCTTTTTACATTCTTTTTGTCCTTTGAGTTCTATGACTTTTGCCTTATTCTTTGCCATCATTTAAGTGACATCTCAGGAGCAACTGGTGAAAAATATTGTTGTTCAATCTGTTGTAATTATTTGTAACTCTTCTCATCCATTTAAATAGCTGCATGGTATTCCAGAGCATGTGAGAACTAAGTTGTGACATATACAAATCTTTCTGTGTCTTAGAACATGAGCATCAGTCTCTTAGAATGGCTACCAGTCATAATGGTAAAGTATTCCTTTTCCATAAATGTTAAGGCTTTGGTTCCTAGAATCCATGGAGATTCTAGATATCCTGAGGAAAAGCATAAGATGGCAAGAGTGCTGAATGAATGTGAAGAATCAAGGGAAAGCTATGAATGATCCATTCTGGAATTACTTCTGGAATCAACTTACCTGCGCTTGTTCATGACAGCAAAAATCAGTAAGGAATGAACCGTAATTTAATTCATGACTCCTCTATGAATAGGATTTTAAAGTTTTTGCTGAGGTTTAAAACAATGTTAATGTCACTACATTGAACTTATATTTCTGTACTTCTGAGAATATTCCCATAGCATTACTTTTTAGTAATGCCTTTTCTTTGTCACTTATGTTGAAACCAACCAACGGTATTTAAACAATAAGTTAATGATATTTTAGACATAGCCTATAATTTAATAGGATTTAATTCACTCTTAAAAGATGGTTGAAAATGCTCAATGTAAAATAAGGTGAAAGGGGACAATGTTCAGATTGTAACAAAAAAGTAAGGAAACAAATTTTATATATATGGGGGGGTGGTAGGGTGGGTGGGGCTATGGGAAAAAATGAGAATTAAGTTGTGTCTTATACTGGTACAAATCCCCATTGTGGAGTGCAATCATGATGTGTATATTTAATGTACCAATAAAGATAATTAAAAAAAATGGTTTTGAGACTTCTACTCCAGCGACAATGAAATAAACACATTTTTCTCTATTCCTCTATGTATACTTGATATTGTGAAGTAAAAAATATTTAAAAGGAAAGAGAGTGTAAGGGTAAATAATGAGGGGAAAATGAATGTGGTAATAATAAAGATAAAAGAAAACAAAGATTATGTATATAGGGGGTGGGGGATGTAGGTCGCGGCGAAAAGGGAAAAAGTGAGAATCAAGTCATGTCATATTCTGGTACAAACTCTCAATGTTGAATGCAATTATGATAATGTAACAATAAAGATAAAAACTTTAAAAAAGAATAGCAAAAGGTATTAGAAATTATGTGTGAATCAAAAATAAAGGATAGCAGTGCAGTTTAGTGGTAAAGCACTTGCCTAGCAGGTACTCGCTAGGTCCTAGGGTCAATTCCTAGCACCACAAAAGCAAACAAACAAACAAGTAAGACATGAGAAATCTCCGAGAAGTTTCCTGAAGGCAGACTGACTGGATGTGAGGAACGCCACGATGACAAGAAGGTGAGTTTCCCCATTGTGCGGTTGCAATTGTTTGCTTGCTTTGCTTCACACGGTGTAAATTGGAACTGAAGACTACAATCCAGAAATGCCAAGGGGAACAGACGGAAAAAGCTAAAATAAAAGCCTGCTTTCTCTAACTGAAGGAGTAGCACCAGAGGAGTTCTAGGTCAGAAACCACTCAGCAGGAATACAGCCTACTCTCCCCTTCCCTCATCTCCCTGCCTCATATGACGTCAGTGGGAGGCACCTGGAATAGTCACAAAGAAATCCTATTATTCCTTGTGGGGAGCACAACATCTGCGCTCAGCTGAGCAGGGCTGAGAAATAATATGCCTCGTTGTATGTGGAAGCTGAGAAAATAATTTAGACTTGTATTTTCCCTTGGCAATAGTAAAGTTGGGTACACCCTGACCTGCTGTATTGGAATGGTATCAGAGCAAGCTAGCTAGAACACAGGCTAAAATCTAAGGGCTCACAAGACAATATGTAAAATTTCCATATTTTAGTAGAAAATCATCATACCAAGAGGTGAGAAGATCTCAAGTGGAAAGAAACATGCTGCTGCCTTTGTGATGTATATGGTACACTTATCTGATAAAGATTGAAAGCAGCTATCATAAAAGTGCTCCATAATTACGAAAATCCTTGAAATTAAAGAAAAAAATCATAAAACTGTAGAATAGAAAGCGGAAATTTCAACAGAAAGGCAAGGATATATAGAAGAATCAAATTAAAAAGTTTGAACTAAAAATGCAATAATTAAAATAAAAAAATATGAAGGGCTCAAGATGTAGCCCTTCTTGATAAATTGATAAAACATTCATCTAAAATAAAAATCTCAGTGTTCAAGACTAGGGCTGGAGCCAGGGGTGGTGACCCTGCCTTGCAATCCCAGTGCTTGGCAGGATGAGACGGGAGGGTCACCACAAGACAGAGGCCACCCTGGACTACATAGTGAGTTCAAGGCTGGTTTGGAGTACATCATGAGTAGAGCCAGATGTGATGACGCAGGTGTGTAGAATCTTACTCTCAGCCCCCTGGGAGGCTGTAAGGGGAGGATTGCAAATTTGAGTCCAACTTAACAGTTAAGTGAGACTCTATTTTAGGGTAAAAAATGAAAAGGGCTGAGCAAGAAGGCCTTGTATTCAGTCCCTAGTGGTGGTGGTGGTGGGAAAAGTGTAGAACCAACAGGACAGATGAAAGAATCAATGGACGTGATGATAGAACAACAGAAAAATAAAAATTATCCAAAATGAAAAACAGGGGAAATAGAAAATATGAATGAAATTCCAGTGTCTTGGACTTGTAGAAATATAACTGAAGTGACATTCATCTTATCAGTCTCAAAATGGAGGAGGAAGAGAAAGGGGATAAAAGTACTACAGTATTAATGGCTGAGAACATTCTAAATTTTATAAAAGACACAATATAAACAAATCAAATTGTAATCTACAGTTTTTCCTGTAACTAGCAGGAAGGCAGATAAGGACAATTTTTTGAACAAATGAGAAACAGAAAAAACAAATAGCAAAAAATAATAAAAGTAGAATCTTAAACTGCAACACATCAACTACTTCTTTATATATAAGTGTAATAAATCTGCTAATCAACAGACAAAGACTGGAACAGTAGATGTAACATCATGATCTGGTTATATTTTGTTCACAAGGAACTTTCTTCAGATTCTGTAACAGACTTAAACTAAAAGAATGGGATGAAAAATTTTATCTTTGCTCAGCACTGTGCTGTGAACCTTAGTTACAGCTCCTTGGGAGGCAATGGATGGGGGTCGTTTGCTTTTAGCCCATGAGTTGAAGAAAAGCCGGAACAACATAGCAAAACTCCTTTATTAAAGAAATAGTATTTTTAGGGCCGGGGAGTTAGCTCAGTGGTTCCGGCGCCTGTCTTGCAAGCGCAAGGACCCGGGTTCGATTCCCCAGCAACCACATAACAATACTGGGTGTGGAGACCCACACCCAGCAGCAACCAGTACCACATAGCACAGTGCCGGGCATGGTGGCTGACGCCTGTAATCCCAGCACTCGGGAGGCAGAGGCAGGAGGATTGCTGTGATGTGAGTTTGAGGCTGAGCTCAGGGCCAGCCTGAACCACAAAGCGAGACCCTGTCTCAAAAAACCTAAAAAAAAAAAAAAGAAAAAAAGAAAAAAGAAATAGTATTTTATGAAGAACATAAAAAATTTAAACAGCAGAAGTAGTTATGTTAATTTTGGATAAGGCACACGGTGAAGCAAAGGAAATTATGAGAGACAAACATGAGCACTGCATAATAAAAGGGTTAAGCTATCAGGAACATGAAAAGTACAGGTGCATAAACCAAACAGCAGAGCCTCAGAGCACTTGAAGCAAGAGCTGGTAGAACTTAAAAAAAAAAAAAAGACAAATTGATAGTGATAGTTTAGAGATTCAGAATTTTAATTTCAACAACTAGTAAAACTACTAAACAAAAATCAGCAGGGATGTAAGCAATCTAAATAAAATCATCAACCAAAACCAACTAATTGAAGTATTTAGAACACTGTACCTTTGGGTCAATAGAATATATATTATTTTCAAATACATAGAAATCATTCAGTAGGACAGACTGTCTCCTAAATTATAAAAGAAACCCCCAAAGGCTGGGTATGGTGGTACATTCTTGAATCCTAGCACTCAGGAGGCTGAAGCAGAAAGATTGCCATGAGTTCGAGATCAGCCTGGGTTACGTAGTAAGTTCAAAGCAAACCTAGACTGTTTAGAGAGAACTTTAAAAAAAAAAAACACTGAATTATTTAACGTTCATTCATGACAAAAACTCTCCAAATAATATACAGATAAGAACTTCCTCAACTTGATGAAGCATATCCATAACAGTACTACAACTAACATTAAACTTAATTGTGAAAGATTCTCCATTTTACCTTGATATCAGGAACAGCACTGGAAATGGTAATTTTCACCATATTTATTCAACACTGTTCTTGAAAATTAGGCACCACATTAAGGCAAGAAAAGAAAATAAATGTAATATGGATCAGACAGCAAGAAATAAATTTGTCTCTAGTTATAGATCTTTGTCTTTTTCAGAAGTCTCAGAAAATCTATAAGAAAGTAGTAAGTTTAGCAAGGTTTCAAGATATAAGATAAATACAAAATTAAATATATATATATATATATATATATATATATATATATATTTCTTTTTTTTTTTTTTTTTTGTGACTGGGTCTCACTTTGTAGTTCACGTTGGCTCTGAACTCACTTTGTAGTCCAGGCGAGCCTCAAACTCACAGAAATCCTTCTGCCTCTTCCTCCTAAGTGCTGGAATTACAAGTGTAAGCCATTATGCCCAGCTTTGTGGTAGCTGGGTGGTGTGAGTTATCATGCCAGGCATTGTGGTATGTTGTTGATGGGGATTGAACTTGGGACCTTGCAGTTACCAGGCAGAAGCCAGAACCACTGAGCTAAATCTCCAGCCCCTAACTTTTGTACTGACAACCAACATGTGAATTCAAAAATGAAAAGTCTAATAGCATATGCAGTTACTCAAAAATTAGGTGTACATCTAACAAAATACTCACAGGAGTTGTATTCTGAAACCTAAAAACACAGATGAAAGACTTAAAAAAAGATCTGAATAAATGAAAACTCATACCTTGCTCATGGAATGGAAGATTCTACAAGTGTCAATTTTCTCTAAGTTAATAGGCAAGTTTAATGGAATTCTCATCAATGTCCCAAACTATATTTTTCTGTGAATATAAAAAATCTTATTCTAAAATTTACCTCAAGGTAGCAAAACTGGTATAGCTCAAATGATTTTGCAAAATGAAACGTGGTAGGAATAAATGGACCCAATTTTGAGACTTATTTTACAGTTAACATGATTAAAGCTGTGCAGTATTGGTGAAAGGATAGACACACAGAACAATAGACCAGAATAATAAAACCAAGAAGTGGATTCAAATAAATATGCCCCGATGACTTTAATAAAGATGGAAAAGTCATTATATACATTAAATAGAGGAAAGATACCTTGTTCAAAAAATGGTGCTGAGGCAATTGACATCCTCAGACCAAAAAACTGAGCCTTGAACAAAGCCGAACACCTTGTTAAAAAATTAGATCAAAGCCGAGAGAGGTGGTGCAGGCCGCAATCCTGGCACTCTGGG
Source organism: Petromus typicus (assembly GCA_004026965.1). Classification (NCBI taxonomy): domain Eukaryota; kingdom Metazoa; phylum Chordata; class Mammalia; order Rodentia; family Petromuridae; genus Petromus; species Petromus typicus. Next base: position 20,111 of record PVIR01024267.1, on the reverse strand, counting down.
AGGCAGGAAGATTGCAAGCAACTTAAAACAGTAACACGGCCCAGAATCAAAATGAAAAAATGACAAGAACTGAGGATTTATCTTCACTGAAGGTCCTGGGCTCAATCCCCATACTTTCGAAAAATAAAAAAACTAAAAAGAACAAAAGCACAGAATGGATTCTGGACATAATGTAAAATGTGCACTTGAAAAATTTTTGAAAAATACAGGAGAAAAATCTTCAGTGTCTAGAAATAGACAGAATCATGAGATTTAATACCTAAAGCATAATCCATAAAAGAAAAACAGATAAGTTGAACTTCATAAAAATTTAAAGTTTTAGATGAAAGCTATAGAATGTGTGAAAATATTTACAAACCGCCTATTTTCAAGACTAGTCTTTGTAATATACAAAGGTCAATCGGCTGGGTGTGGTAAAGCACACCTGTCAACCCAGTACTCTCAGACAATGGAACAGGAATACAGCAAGTTTTTAGTCCAGTCTGGTCCACTTGTGACTTATTCAGACTCTGTTTTAAAATAAAAAATTAAAATATTTTTAAGAGGCTGGAGATGTAGCTTTAACAAATAAAGAGTTATTGAAACTCAACAGTAAAAAGAAATTAACCAGAACTTGGATGAAAGACATGGAAAATATTTCACCAAGGAAGATATAAAGATGGTAAATAGACAAGTGAAAATATGTTGAACATCATTAGTCTCAAATAAATGAAAATAAAACCCTGAGATATCACCATATACCTGTCAAATGATGGGGAGTGGGGTGGTACTGAGTGTATAGTGCAGTGGAAGAATGCTTGCCTACCACGTATGAGGTCCTGGTTTCCATCCTACTTGCTAAATAAATAAATAAATGATAGATAGATAGATAGATAGATAGGCCATAAAGTAACAGTGCTATGGAGGATGCAGAGAAATCGTTATTCATATATTGATAACAGAAATATTATATGATATAGGTATTGTGGTATGCAGTTTGTCGATTTTCTAAAATAAATAAATCTAAAACTACAATACGACTGAGGAACTGTATTCCTGGGTATTTACCCCATTTATATCTCGGAGCAGTAAAAATATATATTGACAAAAGGCACACATGTGAATATTACTGCAGCTTTATTTGATGACATAAAGTTGAAAACATCAACCTTTTAATTGGTGAAAGTGGTACAGCAACATCATCAAATGCTACTTAGCAATAAAAATGAATGAACCAGTAGTATGTAAAACACCCTAGATGAATCTCCAGAGAATGGTACTGAATGAATAATGCCAATTCCAAAAAATTACAATATATGATTCTATTTATATTGCATTTTAAAATTACAAAACTGTAGATAGGGAATAGGACATGAACTACCAGTTATTTAGAGAGATGTTATGGATGAGCAGAAAACGGATGAGGCTGTACAATGAAAATATGCCAATTCCTTATGGTGATGGGACTGTTTTGTACCTCGACTGTGTCAATGCCATTACATGGGTTCTAATACTTACGCAAAATGCCACTGTTGGAAGGCTGAAGGATATGTGAGATCTCTCTGTACAGTTTCTTGCACCTGTACGGGTTGGGGGCATACCTCAGTGGTGAAATATTTGTCCAGCATGAAAGAGGCTTTGGATTATATCACCAGAACATTAAAAAAAAAAAAAAAAAGCTCTTTCAATCTAGGATAAAAGTGACAAAGCCATCTGTGCTATTGAATTTTCCCACAAATGAAGCATCCAGAAAATTATGCTTTCTTACAGGTAGAAAATAAATGATTTCTTGAATTTATTATCAAAGTAGAGAAAAAGTTATTATTCATATTAATGGGTTCTGTATCCATGGATCTAACTAACAACTGATGGAAAACCTTAGAAAAGAACATTTACCTCACACGCACTGATCTCTTTTTTCTTATATTTATGCCCTATTTAAAATTAGGAGCAATTTACATTACTAAGTACTACAAACAATCTAAAGAAGATTTAAGACATACACAGGAAAAGATAGTTATGTGCAAACACCATACTATTTTGTATTAGGACTTGAGTTTCCTCAGACTTTAATGTGGAGCAGGAATCTCTAAAGCAATCCTTCTCAGGCACTAAGAAAAAGCTGCAAGCCAAAGTCAAAGTACAGCCAGTATGCTCTGTCTTCGAATGAACATAAGCCTAGTAGCTGTATGTCTCTATGTCAATTTCTGTGACATCTGAACATGCGTGGAACTGAAAGTTCTTTTCTCACTGGTAATTCATTCTGAAGGAAGCAGAAAAGAGCAAAAAGCATGCACTCATAGAGCAAGAGCCCCAACTTCTACTTCCTGGGTCACCTATTAGCAGTGTGCCTCAGGTCAGTTATTTTGGCTGCCTCTCATTTCCTCTTGTAAAAGAATGGGGAAATTAATCATTTCTTCTTTAAGGATTTTCATGCATATCAAATTAAATAATGTACACAAAGCACTGGACAAATTGTTAATTGTTATATTCACAGTTTTCTACATTTTGTTCCATTTCAGACAAACTGCATCCCTTATTTAAAGAAACCTTAGGTACACATCATCATCATCATCATCATCGTCATCATCTTTATTATTATTATTATAGTTTCTTTGAGACAGGGTCTTGCTTTGTAGTTCATGCTGGCCCTGAAATCACTATGTAGCCCAGGCTAGCCTTGAGCTCTCAGCAAACCTCCTTCCTAGGCCCCCTGAGTGCTGGGATTACAGCCAAGATACACATTTTTTAAAATCGTGAAATAGGTGCATTTTATATACATATTGTGATCACACTCAATATTGACAATTTGTATCAGTGTATGACACAACTTAATACTCATTTTTCCCATTCTGCTATGCACCCTACAAATTCCCACCCCCTATATACATAAGCTTTGTTTCCATTTTTTATTACCACCACAATTTTTTCTTTCCCCTCATTACTTACCTCTACCTCATTTCCCTTTAAATAGTCTATATTGTACAATATTTAACATACATTTTAGAACTTATTCATATTTTCAGTTTGTCATATCAGAGAAAAGATATGGTATTTATACATCTGTGACCTATTTGTTTCAATTATAAGGATGTCCTCAAGGTACATTCATTTGAGTATGAATGACTCAAACTTGTCATTCTTTATGGCAGAGTACCCCATTCTATGGGAAAATCACATCTTTATCCAGTCTCCAGCTGATGGACATTTGGATTGTTTCCAATATTGAGTAATCACAAACTGAGCTGCTATAAACATGGGTGCGCATATGTCTCTGTGATATGAATCTTATAATTCTTTCATGTATATCACTAGCAGGGAAATATCAAGGTCAAATGGAACTTCTAATCCTAATTTTTTGAGGAATCTCCACACTGATCTCCATAGTGGTTGTACCAGTTTACATTCCCACCATCATTGGAGAAGGGTTCCTTCCTCCCCACAGCCTCACCAGCATTTGTTGCTGGTTGATTTTAAGATAGCAGCCATTCTTTGTAGAGTGTGATGGAATCTGAGTTATTTTCATTTGCATCTCTTGAATGACCAGTGATGTTAAGCACTTCTTCATGTGCTTCTTAGCTGCTCTCACCTTTTCCTCTGAAAAGTGTCTGTTGATTTCAGATGCCCATTTTTGAACTGGATCTTTAAATTTGGTGGGATTAATTTTTTTAAGCTCTCTATGTATTGTAGATGGTTCCCCTGTATCTGTGGAACAGCTGGTAAATTTTTTTCCTATATTGTTTGGTATCTTTTCACTCTGTCAGTGGTTTCTTTTGCTGTGCAGAAGCTTTTTAGTAGGATGAGGTCCGATTTGTTGATCCTTTCTGTTAATTCTTATGCTATAGAAGTTTTATTCATAAAGTCTTTCCATAAGCCAATGTCTCCACGAGTTTTGCCTGACCTATTTTCCAGTAGGTTTAGTGTTTCTGTTTTAATATTTAGATTTCTAATACACTTTGATTTCACTATAGTACATGGTTAAAGAGACAGGCCTAGCTTTAGCCTTTGAAAGGTTAGAGCTCGGTTTTTCCAGCACCATTTGTTAAAGAGGCTATCTTTCCTCCATTGAGGATATTTGGCTCCTTTGTCAAACATGAGGTAGCTTAGTATATCTGGAGTAGTTTCTGGATCTTCTAATCTATTCCATTGATCCTTGGGTCTTTTACTTTGCCAGTGCCATGTTGTTTTTATCACAGTGGCTTTGTAGTATAGTTTCATGTTGGGAATAATGATCTCCCCCACCCATATTCTTGTAACCTATGATTGATTTTGCTATCCTAGGTCTTTTGTAGTTCCAGATGAATTTTTGGATTGTTTTCTCTAAATCTGTGAAATACGTTCTTGGGATTTCGATCAGGATTGCACTGAGTTGTGGGTGTATAACCATTTTGACAACATTGGTTCTTCCTACTCAAGAACAAGGCATGTCTTTCCATTTTCTAATTTCTTCTATCTCCTTTTTCAGAGTGCTGTAGTTTTCAGAGTAGAGGTTTTTCACTTCTTCTGTTCGATTTAACCATGATACACATTTTTGACTAGAGTTCTGCAATCAGAAAATACACATGTGGGAATTGCTTTGTAATAGGTTACTTATGCTGCAATTATATAAACATTCTATATGGCCCCTCATTTCTTTCCATTATGAATATTTTTTTGAAATAGTTCATCCAAAAGCTACTTATGTGATGGCACTGGATCTTTTTTATTTGTTTGGTTTTGTTTTGGTACTGGGGATCAAACTTGGGCCCTTATGCTTTCAAAGTAGGTACAGTATCACTGAGCCAAATCTCTGGCCCTTGTAAGGGTTTATTTAGACACCAGCACCTTCCCTCCGTTTTTTTAAGATCAGTTACAGTTTTACAGACAGAACTGTGTATTTGAGTTTCTCCATTTAAGTGCAGTTAGTGTTTGTGTCCATAAAAGTTGGCTTTCAACTTAGAATCTCACTTAGACCTGATTGATGAACCCTCCAGTGGCCTTCTCTTCTGGACAATGAGCAGAGTTAAGAAAAAAACACTATTTTTTGTTTTTTTTTACAGCTCTACTGAATTGAGTTGTGTTAAAATGCTCTGAAAAAGACTTCAAATCGATATAGCAATGAGAACAATTTTTGTGAGATTGGTTGGGTGACAGAAAAACTGTAGCCTAAAATGAAAAATAGAGTTGAAGGAAGGGGTTTTATCAGATTGTTCCAAAATATCAGCCATTTCACATGACTGTTTATAGTGCTCGACTTTCTTTGTGCTTGTAGTATTTATGATTTTCATTTATTTTCTATTTGAAGCTAAGAAGACCTGTGTTCACTTCAGTGAAATGAGGAATGAGGCTCTTCACTTCTCCATGTGCCGCAGGGGACATTACAGAGAGCAGCTGGTGGGCAAGCCAGGTAGAGAATATTCCCCTAACAAGTGCCACACTTTTCTTTACAATGCTCTGGGCTATGTTCACACTCTGTGCAGACTTTGTGCTCTTGTGTATCAGTGCTCTCTTGTGAAAGACACTGTCAGGGGTGTGTATTTGTGGACAGTTTTCCTGTTTCTTGTCAAACAAAACAAAACAAAATCTGTACCACCCAGTGACTGAAATGCCTATTGTCCATCCCTTTCTCTTTGTTCCTTTCCTTGTTTCTGTTTGGTTTCTTCCTATTTCTTCTCTCCATCATGCTTTCTTTTTGGATCATTCTTATATTCCTTTATGTTACTAAGTAAATATAAGTGTAAAATTGGTGATAAAGGACTGCAAAGTCTTCCCACCTTTCCACAAGAAGACAGATACAGAAAATATAGAATCATTTGGGTTTTTGAATCTTTTGAAAGTTCATCTCTTTAACTGAAATTATAGGGGATGAGATGAAGTTCAATCTGGGGGATCAAAGTAAAACTGCCGTCTCCTTTTACCTTCAAGGTTTATTTTAGGATTTTGAGTAAGAAGTAAATCTGTGAAATGTTCTGCAGAACCTTTTCCTTTTTCTTTTTTTTTTTTTTCAGCTGAATGAATATCAGTTTTCTAGTCTGTGAAATGGAGATAATGAATTGTAATTATAAGAAAAATGCCAGATTATGGGAAGACCTGAATCACTTTGAACTACAAGACAAGAAATGAGGACTTGTTTGTTACACAATAGGGCATCATCACACTAATGTTTTTCCCACAGCACAGAGATTGAACCCAGGGCTTTTGGACTAAACTACATCACCAGTTCTTTTTGTATTCCTTGTTTTGAGACAAGGTCTGCCCGAGTCGCTGAGTAACCCAGGCTGAGCTGGAATGGCCTGATCCTCTTGTCTCAACCTCCCAAAATGCTGGAAGTAAACACATATTCCACCATGCTGCCTTCACAATGTGTGTGTGTGTGTGTGTGTGTGTGTGTGTGTGTGTGTGTGTGTGTGTTTTAAAGCAGGTTAATTTTAAGAAAATCAGTACAATGGCAGAATGTGACAGGAATGAGAATGATAATCAAAGAGTGGTCAAATATTTGACATGTTAAAACAATGTGCAATACTAGTACTGCTCCCACTGTATGTTCACTATATCCTGGGGACTGCCTTATCTCATTTGATTCCACCAGTTACTCTGTGAAGTAGGTAATCTTTGTGAACTGCATTTTGCAAAAACAGAAATGGAGATATAGAACAATTATGAAATTTACCTAAGCTGTTACTTAGTGTGAGGTCACTGAAGATATCAGTAAGTGGTGCACCAGGATTTGACCCTAGACTGTCTGGCTCCAGAACTTTCATGCTTAATGGCTGCGGTGAACTGTCTCTAATGTTTCAGTTAAGAATCTCTCAAAGCACCATCCACATCCACCCATTAGCATTACTGTAAAGACTCTTTGACAATTTGGGATTTTCTATGGAGAATAATCATTCACTTGTCTCATATGAAGTAAGTATTAAGCATCTTGAATTTGTAAGTTTTTAAAGAACTTAAGTTTTATCCTTCAAGCATTAAAAAGCAAAATGATTATTCATGATGGGAATTTTACTAAAATATACTGTAAGCTTCAGTGCCTGTGCAAAGAGTTTTGTTTTTTAACATGATTGATTCAAGATTTTTATAAATATTAATTATTTTACTGCAGTATAGTAAAGCTTTGGAAACCATCAACATTTGTAATACTGTGGGAACCTAGTAACTATCTTCAGAGTACTCCCTACCCATGATTCTCCAATTCAATAAGTGCCTCATTGCTAGCATGGGCGTAGCTTCCCCTTTGGCTATGAATCCTCAGAGCATTAACTCACAGGAGTTCGTTGTGTCCCTCCTGGAGCTCTCCTGTTTGTAATCATTGAGGCCAGTGTCTACTTCTTGCTACCTTGCTTGTGGTTTGTAACACTATTCTTTTCTGCCCCTGCTTTCTGGAGTTCCACTGTTCTCTGACTTCAATATATCTACTCTTTCAGATTTATTGCTAATGGGCTAGATTTTATTATCTATGCTAATCCATCAGTTATTCCTTCTTCCTAGGGCATAGAGGCCAGTTGTTTTGTATGAAATTTGACTTTTTTTCCCATCTGTGACATAATCATAAATAACATCTGTAAACTCTAGCTAATTATCTCTAATTATCTCTAGCTGATAATTATTTTCATGATTTCTTTTACTTTTACCTTCTTGGGTGTTTTTAATTGTTTAAATTACTAGACACCTAAATCCAGAAAGTCATGGGTTTATTTTATTTCATTCAAATATTTAATTTTGAAGGGTTTAAATTGTGTTACTGTGAAATTTAATTATTTCAATATTAGCACAACGATGTAGCAGATCTAGTCCAAAAAATTTATGTTAAATAATCTATTTTTGTTACTAATTTTCATTTTAAAAATATGCAAGTTTTCAATTGTGAAATGGTATTATCTTCAAACTTTTACTAAAGTCACTATAAAAATTTGAAAAAAAGAGCATTTGAAAGTCCTTTAGCATTTTCATGTAATAGAGTGGGCTTCCGTTAATGTTCAACAAAATTATTTTTAAAATATCTGAATCATATTCAAAATAGTATTGTATTTAATTGTTAAGGACTGTTAACTGTTAATGTATTTTTTTTTTAACTTTTTGAGACAGGGTCTCACTTTGTAGTTCAGGCTGGTTCTGAACTCAGCCACGAACTCAGTAATCCTCCTGTCTCTGCCTCCCAAGCACTGAGATTACAGGCATGAGCCACCAAGCCTGGCATTGTGGTATGTGGTACTAATCGCTGGTGGGCGTGAGTCACCACATCTGACATTATTGTATGTAGTTACCGGGGATCGAACTTGGGAGCTTGTGCTTGCCAAGCAGGCACCAGAACCACTGAGATAAACCCCCGGTCCAGTACTGTTAACTTTTTAACAGAGTTCTGTAGCACTCAGAAGTGAAATGGTAGCTTTTAACTGAAACAACATAATTAAATGAAAATGTAATTCTAATTTTTTGAAACAAAAAAGGTTTTCCCCACAAAAGTAAATAAGACTGCATGTATTTACAAAGGCAAATATTTATTAATAAAAAATTCCTTGCAAAATTAGCTTTTAAATGTCAAAATTAATAAAGTTTATTTTCTTAGGGTTTTTTTTTAATTATGTTTTTGTTCTGAGGAGTGATGTACTTTTGGTTAGTTTTAAACTGACAAATGTTATCAAACTTCACCTAAATTAAAGGTAGGAAAAATAGAAGCTTTCTGTGCCTTAAACTTACTGGAAAACAATGCTATTTTATCACTAATGGATTTTCTTTAGCATAGCAATGCAAAATGGTGCTATCGCTCCTCTAATAAGCTGTTTTCATTTGTAAGAAAATCCTCAACTGAGAAAGGGGGTATCTTCCACTCTGTTTACATTGCTTATAAATCAAATTAGATGGCTAGCAGCAAATCTTCTCCAAAGCGAGTTTTATCTGATAGAGGAAATCTTTTAGAGGAAAGTGAACCTACTGATTTATATATCCAATTGGAAAGATACCATTACAACCAGCCTCTGGGACTATTTTACCTGATGAATTACCAAAATGGTAATAATTTTTTCAGAATAATTTTCCAAGGTAATTGAATCACTTTAGAAAAATGAAAAATATTATGAATGGTGTGTGGAATAGTATATCTACTATGGCTGGGTCAGCAGGGTGAGGTGCTGACTGAGTGTTACATTACCTTGATGTCATTGTTACGGGTCATGAGGGGCTAACCACAAAATGTGGGGCAGAAGAATGGCTTTGTAGGCTTTGCCAGTCACTGTAAATCTACGTAGCAGGATTATGGGCATAAGATGATCTTACCACTTAATCCAGGGCCCCATGTATTATCTGTCAACTATGAAGAGGCATTGAGGATGCATGGCTATGAAATCAACACAAAAAAAGTTCTCCGAGGCTTCAAGAAGTCTGCGACCATAGTTGCTCTTACAAGGAATTGCAGTAAAGGTGGAAAATATAATGAAACTCATGTACCAAGGTTGGCATATTAATTCACAGTAACTATCCAAGATGTTATGTGGAGAAGTGTTCCCAGCTTTATTTGGGAAGATTAGGCAGCAGTGGGTGCCATTAGCCTAAGCAGAGAAAATGGGTGCAGATTTGCCAAGTGGTTGCTCTCCTTGAAGTGGAAATTGCTGCCTCCTACACTTAGGCCTACCAGCTTGGTCCCGTCTTGCCTGACTAGTTCTTCATTGATGTTTAACCAGCTTTGCTCATCTCCAGTGGGCTGTGACCAGGGTGAAACTTCCCCATGAAGTGAGGAGGCTCTGGAGAGACTCTGACCATCAAAGAAATTTTAAGACCTGTGTAACCTACCTTTCTGTTTGCTGAGCACATCATCATTACTTGAAGGTTGGATAGGGATTGTTTTCATGTTATCCTTTTGTAAATGTATAAGGCTCCTTGTATTGTGAGACCGGCTTCTGGCACCAAAGTGTCACACCTTTCCGGGAGTCAGTTAGTCTCTATCTTAAACTGTCAGTAGCATTTAACTTTCCAGACTAATCAGATGACCTCACTCATCTACTTGTCTGCACATGGTCTGGAATGATTTTTTTTTCTAGCACCAGGTGATTGTTTGGATCAGAATCAACCTCTCCTTGATGATCAGAAAACTCATGTCTATTCTTCTGTAACCACTATATCAGAGCTTTGCCAGCTGTTTTAGTTTTGGAATCATATTACTTCATTTTTTTTTCCTCCTGCTTGCTCAGACCTTGACTATCAACTTTCTTTCCGTGAACACTGGTGTATACATCCCCCATGCTTTTATATTGAAGTCATCCTAGGCTATTCCCTATGTCATTCCAGGTAGCTGGGAATCTTTCACTTTTGAATCATTTCCTATTGAAACTTTTACTTCATCGAAGGGAATTTCACACCTTACATGGATCTTCAGTTTCAGTTCCCCATCTTCTCCCCATAATACCCAGTTTTTTTCAATGTTGTCAACAGAAACCCAGAAAAGTGAATTAGGAGGAGGGTGTATTGTCAGAACAGACTCGAGGAGTAAGTACAATGCCATCCTCAGGGGAAAGCAGGGTCTTCAGATGCCATTGTGGGGGCACTTGGGCTGCAGTAAAAAGGCTCCAACCTCTAGAAGTGCCGTCATTACAGACTGAGAACATCATATTAGAATTTGAATCATATATTTCAAGCATGTAATCCACCATAAAAACAAAGAGATAGAGGTTTTTATGACTTTGGACCTCACACGAGTCAATAATTCTTTAAAATGCAGGATCCTAATCTATGGTGGAATCATTTCATATACATTGTTATGTGTAGAAGACATAATTTAAGAGTAAAATGAACTTTTGAGATTATATAGCCTAATCCCAATTTTATAGATAAAGAATCCAAAGCCTGGAGAGTTTAAGTAGCTCATACAAGATCACATAATTGGCTCGTGGTACACGTGAGATTAGAAATAACCCAGGTCATCTTACATGTATGCCTTTCTAGATACTTCTCTATTTCATTGCAGCTGTACTGTTTTCAGATTATGAGTGAATCAAGTCACTTCAAAAACAACGACCTAATTTCTCATTGCAATGAACCAATCACAAGGTTTCGCACAAATCAAAGCTATATGTATATATGTATGTATACATATATGTATATATATTTATATACATGTGTGTATATATTGATATAGCTTATTCTTTTGTTCCTTTTCATTTTTGTCTCTAGATCAAGAGATAAAGGAAGATAAGAGAATAATTGGAAACAAAACAAGTCAATCCAATAGTTGCCATGAAGCATGGGTCATATACATCAGGGGAAGTCAATAAACATCTGCTCATTGTTGAAGTGTAAAATAGAAGTTGCTTCTGTCTCAGTGTAGAGATGAACCGAAGTTGCAGCTGTCAGGATCTCTGCTTGGAGGCTGGAAGATGTGAACAATTAAATTTAAGGCACCAAACTACTTCTTATTAAGTGCAGCAGCCTTGGTAGTGAGATAGGAGAACTTTGAAGAGATGAAAGTCTAGGTGGAGGATGCAATTCCTCTTTTATCAAAAGGAAAATGAAGTGTTCCAGTTCAGTGGAGCTTGACCTGGTTTTCTGTGTAATTGTTGATCTCTGATCCTTTACTTAGGATCACATGCAATTTGTCGATCTGTTAATAAATAAGAACTGCCTACCTCCTTTGTTCATTTTGTGGGCGTTACTGTTGTTATTTTACATTCATTCTTTCATCCTTTCTAATTGATTATTAAGCATTCATCTAGATTTTAGAGATACAATGTTAAAACTAGTCCTTTGTCCTACTTCAGAGATTTTTCCCTATAGTGGGAGAGAGAGAAGCAGATAATAGAGTCTGATAGGGGATGTGATAACTGCTTTACAAATTCTAGTTACTGAGGAACAGCAGAGACAAAATAATTACTTACGTAGGTGGACAAGAAAGACTTTCCCAGGAAATTAGGCTCAAGTTAATCTTAAAGGAAAGGTAAGAGTTGGTCAGTAGTTGAAAGAAAAAGTCAGAGAATGGAACTCACAAAAGCAAGGAAGCTACAGTTGCTTGTTGCACTCTGGTTACACACAAGATATCGATATTCAATCTGGATGGCCAGTGGAAATGGAAAAGATGGAATAATGAAAGGAGAATAAAAAATAAGCAGAGGACAAAGGCTTCATAAGTTGAAGATAGTTGAAAGCCATTGAAGGCTACTAAATATCAGGCTTTTCTAAATATCCTTGAACTGCACATTTATGATAGGAGATAGTATGCTGTAGTATAAAGATCATCGAACGTTGGAGTGCTACATAATTCTGCTACTTTATCTCTTAAGAAAAGTGATGACTATTTTTGCTTCTTGTTTGTAGGATAGAGTTAATATTATATGTGAAACCACTGGACATAAACTAATACCCAATATCTGTCTATTTTATAATCTCCTTCCTCCTTTACTGTCTTCCATTCACATTCTGACTAACCCTCCCATCTATCCTTTCTAAGATTCACTATGTTTACAGAACTTGCACGGAATGTTTTGTGTGGTTTGGCACCCTTGTTTATTAAACATGAGATTTAGAAAGTACTACGGGACAAAGTCTTCCTCATAAGAACAAATGCACTGGACCACTGCCATGTCCACAACTGAGTGGATCAAATTGCCAGTGCTGTCTAAATGATCTTGTCACAGACATGAAGCAATTTTTGTAATGCACTGAGACCCTTCATCTGCCAAAAATTATTCCTGCTGTGGTACAACTGAATTCATCCCAGTACTCATTCACCTTACCCACAAACTTACCAATCTGTCAGCAACCTATTGTGCTTTATTTTGTTTCCAGTGTTGCCATATGCAGGCCTTTTTTTGTGCGCTGTGAAAAATCTGGACATTTTCTGGATTTAAATGAAAAAAATCATTTGCAATATACTGTGTGTAAGTAAAAAATATCTCTGTTAGGAGAGATGAACAGGAATGAAAATAATTCATTTCTGTAATAAAGCAAGCTAGAGTGTCAGATTTTCACTGGCTCTTGAATAGGTTGAACCACGTGTGTATAGATGACTTTGAAACTCTTTAGTGTCACTAGATTTGCTTAGTTCCTGGGTTGTGAAACTCATTCTAGGAAAGAATTGTAACAGTTACCTAGTTTCCAGCCTTCTGTCTTGAGTCCCCTCTGTAAGACTGCAGCCAGTTGATTGTGAGTCTCGGCCTCACCAGCACATTCTATTTTTGTTCTACTCTTACCTTTTAGAAGGTGCTTCCTGATATTAAATAAAAATTTCTTTTAATAAAACTTGTTCGTAATATATATTTTATAATTATGTGCAATAGACTTAATTTTTTTAACCTTAAGACTTCTCAAATATTGGCAACTAACTTTTCAACAATAGCTTTCTTTCACTAGAACTTTCTTTACTTTCAGCTCAGTTTCCTTCTTTTCTACTTTTATTCAATATGAGATTAGAACCCAGGGCCAACACACTAAGCTATATCCTTACTTCTTTTTTTTTTGCCTTTAATTTTGAAACACAGCCTTGCTGAATCACCAGTTTCCCAGGCTAGGTTCCAACTTGTGATCCTTCTGCCTCAACCTTCCACAGTGCTGGGTTTGCAGGCATAGGTTATTCTTCTTGGATTCAGCTTCCACAGTTTGCTTTTAGACCTGATTTCACCACTCTCTTCTACCCTTGTCAGGTGCATCTGAATATACTGGTCCACATATTTCTTAAAAGCCAGCACCTAGAAAGCTTTATTTACTCACTCTATGCTTCAAAGGGAACAGAGTAATCTAGATTACCATTATCTTTCTTCTGTTAATGCACACTGCAATCAAATTAGCTGCTTTTTCTATGTTATGTTGTATCAAACTTAATCTTAACTAAAACCCTAATTTATATCTACTATTAACATTATTCAGACACTATCCAGGGGCTGGAGATTTAGCTCAGTGGTTCCAGTGCCTGCCTTGCAAGCACAAGGGCCCAGGTTCAATCCTTAGTAACCATATACAACAAAGCTAGATGTGATTACACCTACCAGCAATCAGTATCACATACCACAGTGCCGGACATGGTGGTTCACTCCTGTAATCCTAGCACTCGGGAGGCAGAGGCAGGAGGATGGCTGTGCTGTGAGTTTGAGGCTTACCTGGGCTACATAGTGAGTTCAAGGCCATCCTGAACTACAAAGTGAGACACTACCTCAAAAAAATACTATTCATTAAAATACTTAAATATATTACAATACTTAATAAAATAAATATATTAAATATTAAATATATTTAAATATTATAAATATTTAAAATAAATATATTAAAATACTTTAGATATACATTATGATCACATTCAACATTAAAAATTTGGACCTATATATGATTTATCTTGATTCTCATTTTTCCCCATTTCTCCATCCTTCCTACATCTCTACCCCTTATTTATGTATCCTTTGTTTCCATTTTTTTGTTTTTATCATCAAAGGTTTTCTTTTCTTTCTTTATTTTCCCCTACGCCCTCTATTTTTTTTGAACATTTTCTTCCTATTTCACAATATCTATCATACATTTTGGACCTCACTTACACCTTCAGTTTCACATACTAGAGAAATGATATGACATTTAGACATCTATGTCCTACTTATTTCACTTGTGAGTATGTCCTCAAGGTACACCCATTTAAGTATAAATGGCTCTAATTTATCATTCTTTATGGCCAACTAACACTTCATTTCATTAAAAAAATATTTTTGCAGTCCCTAGAGCATTTTGAATGGAATTGGTTGTCATAAAGAGCTGTTCTATGCATCATATGTGGCTTAGCGGTATTGCTAGCTGTTACCTATAGCTTCCAGTAGGAACAATTTGTGTATAGGAAAGTTATTGATTTTGGGGTGTTGATCTTTTACTCAGGTACTGTACTAAACATGATGATTAAGTCATGCAGTATTTTGGCTGAATTGTTGGGATCTCCTATATAGAGGATCATTTCATCAGCAAATAATGACAGCTTAAATTCTTCCTTTCCTATCTTTATTCCTTTTATTACTTTTTCATGTCTGATTACTGTGGATAATGTTTCCAGAACTATATTGAACAGGAGTGATGATAGTAGACAGCCTTGCCTTTTTCCTGATTTTAGCATGAAAGTTTTCATTTTGTGACCATTTAGTAAGATGCTGGCTGTTGGTTTTTCATAAATAGTTTTTATTACGTTCAGATAAAGACCTTCTATTCCAATTTTTTGAAGACTTTTAATCATGAATGGGTGTTGGATTTTGTCAAACACTTTTTCTGCATCTATTTAGATGATCGTATGGTTTTTTCCTTGACTTTATTAATATAGTGTATTACATTTATTGATTTAAGTATATTAGACTATCCTTGAATCCCCAAGATGAATCCAGCTTGGTCAGGGTGTATCATAATTTTGAGGATTCTTTGTATTATTTGCCAGTATCTTTTTTTTTTTTTTTTTTTTTTTTTTTTTTTTTTTTTTTTTTTTTTTTTTTTTTTTTTTTTTTTTTAGACAGGGTCTTGCTTTGTAGTTTAGGCTCCAGACCAGCCTCTAACTCACAGCAGTCCTCCTGCTTCTGCCTTGCTAGTGCTGGGATTACTGGCATGAGCCACCATGCCTAGCACTGTGGTATGTGGTTATCGAGTTCCGGGTTTACAAGAGTGAGTCACCACACCCGGCATTGTGCTAAGTGGCTACACAGGATCAAACTTGGGACTTTGCATTTGTTAGGAAGACACCAGAATCACTGAACTAAATCCCCAGCCCCATGTTTGCCAATATCTGATTGAGAATTTTTGTATCTATATTCATTAGAGAGATTGGCCTGTAGTTGTCTTTCTTGGTTGGATCTTTTTCTGCTTTTGGTATCAAGGTAATAGTTGCTTCAAGAATTGAAGTTTGGAGTCTTGGATTTCATTCAATTTCATTAAAGAATTTGAGAACTAATGGCATTAGCTCTTCTCTAAATGTGTTGTAGAATTCAGCAGTGAAGCCATCAGGACCAGAGCTTTTCTTTGTTGCTTGGTTTTTAATTACATTTTCAATTTCACTGATTGATATTGGGGTGTTTAGAATTTTTATCTTCTTCATTCAACTTTGGAAGCACATATATGCCTAGGAATCTGCCCATTTCTTCTGTGTTTTCCATCTTATTTAAGTACAGATTTTCGAAGTACAGGTTTTGGTTACCCTCTGGAATTCTGCCTGATCTGTTGTGGTTTCCACCTTTTAATTCTTTTTTTTTAATTATCTTTATTGGTACATTAAATATACACATCATGATTGCACTCCACAATGGGGATTTGTACCAGTATAAGACACAACTTAATTCTCATTTTTTCCCATAGCCCCACCCACCCTACCACCCCCCCATATATATAAAATTTGTTTCCTTACTTTTTTGTTACAATCTCAACATTGTCCCCTTTCCCCTTATTTTACATTGAGCATTTTCTATTTCACAACATATAACATACAATGCTAGGACTCATTTACATTTTCATTTTCTCATACCAGAGAAAAGATGCAATATGTACCTATCTGTGACCTATTTATTTCACTTATGAGGATATCCTCAAGGTATTTCCATTTAAGTAGAAATGATTCAAACTTATCATTTTTTATGGCAGAGTAGTACTCCATTCTGTAGAAGAACCAGCTTTTAATTCTTAATTGCATGGACTTGGATCTTTTCCTTCCTTTTTATTTTATTTTTTTTATAAAGTTGGCTAAGTGTTTGTTGATTTTGATTACTCTTTCAAAGAACCAACTTTTTGAATACATTCTTAAAGTTGTTTGTGATGTGAAGAATTTAACAATTACTATTCTATGAGAATAGCAATATAGGCTGTAGTTAATCACTTAAAAATTGATTCAAATTGTTTCTACCTACTGGCTCATTACCTTGAATGAATGAGTGTGATGAAAGATCTTCTCAGATAGCTATTTGTGTATGGACTCTGCCTTCTGCACAGGTTTGAATCTCAAGACTATTGGCCATAAGAACAAAATGATATGGAGGTAGTTTACTTACATTTTACAACACTCATAGTTGTTATTTTAATAATCTATTTGAAAATATTTCTCATGATTCAAATGTTTCACCATCCATTCAGCAAGTAATTATTTAGCTCTTATTTGTCAGAAACTATTCTGAGCACTAAGGTTAAAACCATAAGACAAGTCAAAATCTCTGTTCACATGGAGCTTATATAGTAGTGAGGGGGTTCAAAGATCAGTGAACATGAAAATATAATAATTTCAGAAATAGTGAACACTGTAAAGAAAATAAAATAAGGAAATGGAGTAGAAAAGTCATGCATGGCAGCACACACCTGTAATCCCAGCACTCTAGGAGGTGGGGATAAGAAAATCAAGTTCCATACCATGTTGGGGAAGTTAGTGATAAAGGGAGACCCTGTCTTTAAAACAAGAGATATAAAGGGCTTGGGCTATAAGTGTGAAAGCCCTAGGTTCAATCCCCAGTAACATATACCAACACGCATACACACAAAGTGACTGGATTTGGAGAAGGGATGTGATCATAGATAGATAAAAGAATCCTTCTATTAGAGAATGGCATTTTGGCAGAGACCTGGTTGACAGGGATTGAATCTGCAAGCATGTAACAGTTATCCAAGGAAGGACAATAAGACTGCAAAGGCCCTGGGGACTATCCAATACACAGAGAGTTAAAGTGACAGAAGCATAGTGAACAATGGGGACAGTAAAAAGTGAGGAGTGGATTTGAAGAAAGAGGCAGGTCAGGTCACAGCAGCAATGGGAGAGGGTGGACTAATTGTAACCAGCATTTTAGCATACATCAGGGTTTCATGGCTTGAATTATATTATTTGGAATCTATTTTCCATGTAGGGACAATGAATTATAAAGGATTAAGTGTGGAATGGAAGCAGTTTGCTTATATACATATATATGTATATATTTTTTTGAGACAAGGTCTCGCTTTGTAGTTTAGCCTGGCCCTGAACTCACTATGTAGCCCAGGCAAGCCTTGAACTCACAGAAATCCTCCCGGGTGCTGGAATTACAGGCTTAAGCTACCGGGCTTGACATTGTGATATGTGGCTGGTTGCTGGTGGGAGTGAGTCACCATGCTTGTCATCGTTGTATATGGTTACCAAGGATCAAAGTTGAGACCTTATGCTTGCAAGGCAGGCGTGCTGGAATCGCTGAGTGAAGTCTCCAGCCAAACTTTGCCTGTATTTAATTATTGAAGCTACCTTCTTTCTCTTCTTAAAAAATAGAAAAAACTTGGGCTGGGGATTTAGCTCAGTGGTTCTGGTGCCTGGTTCGCAAGTGCAAGGGCCAGGGTTCAATCCTGGTAATGACATACAACAATGCTGGGTGTAGTGACTCACACCCACCAGTAATCAGAGCCACATACCACAGTGTCGGGTGTGGTGGCTCACGCCTGTAATCCCAGCACTCGGAGGCAGAGGCAGGAGGATTGCTGTGAATTCAAGGCTGAGCTCAGGGCCAGCCTGAACTACAAAAATGTGAGACCCTGTCTCCAAAAAATAAATAAATAAATAAATAAAAAGAAAAAGAAAAACTAGGCTCATATCTCTAACAGTCTTTGAGATTTCACTCATTCTCTATGACTCATCAAAGATCATTAACATAAATTCATTGATTACACATATTTTTGGATTTAAATCACCTTCCAGGAGACCAAAAGCCAATTAGATATTACAATACTAGGATTTTGTAAAACAGTCTCTTCAACTATTGGGCTTCAGCATTTTTCTTAGCAATGGTAGTGTTTTTAAAAGGCTTTTTAGCCTGAAAATAATTCTCCTTGACAGAGAAGGCAGAAAATAGGATGTAAAAGACTACTTTCCACCTGCCATCCATCACCCTGGACATCTACTTGGGTTTACTTAGTATTCACTTCTATTTGTTTTCTGCTACATGTGTGTAATTTACAATTGCTCAATTAGAATTGTGTTTTGAGAGTTCCTTGGCACTATATTTTAGATTGTAGTTTTCCATATTAGCTCTGCTACTTGGGAAAAGTATTGAACATCTCTTTCTATACTTTTAAATGTAAAATGGGGATAATAATACATCAGTCAATAGAATTACTGTGAAAAGTAAGTCAGTTAAACATAAATGCTTTGAACAATGCCTGGGATATAGAGTATTTGATATATGTTAGTTGTTATTATCATAATCATTACTTCTACTGTTATTATACTTGAAATCTCATATCTCCATTATAGCACTTCAGTATGATACCCTTGCAATGTTTATTTTTAGACTGTGATGTTGAATTTCCTTCTGTTTCCAGTTTTTATGTTTTATTTGTACATGTTTGCATTACATAGTGATTATTATATTCCTTATGGGGAATTGGTACTTGTATGTAGCACATTTTTCCACAACACATCTTAATTATTTTTTTCAATCCTTTGTCTCTTTTCCTTCCCTTCACTTTATCTCTTGATGTCTTTCTATCTGTGCAAAGTCTCTCTCTTTACTTCCTATCATGTATCCTTTATCTTGCCTCTTATTTTGGGTTTCTCATATAAGAGAAACCACATGGTGTTTAAGCTTGTGAGTCTGATTTATTTCACTTAACATGTTTTCAAGGTCTATCCTTTTTTCTACAAGTGGTTCACGTTTATTCTTCTTTATGGAAGAAGAGTATTGCAACATGTATAAATAACCCATATTCTTTTTTTTTTTTTAATCTGGTGATGTACATATAGGACACTTAGAAGATTTAGATGCTATGAATTGTACTGCTATAAAAATCAATACACAAGTACATTGTATTATGATGTCTTTAATTTTTTCAGGAAGATACTTAGAAGGGAAACAGTGGTGTCAAATCAATTTCTAGATTTATTTTTTTGAAGAATCTCCACTCTGATTTCCATAGTGTCTGTGCCAGTTTACATTCCCACCAACAATGTAGAAGGGTACTTTATCCCTACCACCTCTTTTTTTATTTGAAATTGTCTCTTTTCCCATTCATTCTTTTTTTAAAAATTATCTTTATTGGTACATTAAATATACACATCATGCTTGCACTCCATAATGGGGATTTGTACCAGTATAAGACACAACTTAATTCTCATTTTTTCCCATAGCCCCACCCACCCTACCACCCCCCCATATATATAAAATTTGTTTCCTTACTTTTTTGTTACAATCTCAACATTGTCCCCTTTCCCCTTATTTTAC
>PVIR01024266.1:0-26110 GCA_004026965.1 Petromus typicus | reverse complement strand
TGTGAGTCATTACGCCCTGCATTGTGGTAAGGGGGGCGGTGTCAAACTCCAGATCCTGTGCTTGCCAGGCAGACATGGAATCACTGAGCTAAATCCCTGGCCTTCACAACTCTACATATAACAACATGACTGGGAATCAGGTAGATGGTGAATATACATGTATTTTTACCTGTTTCCAAGCTTTGTTCACTCAAAGAAGGCTCAGAATGGGCCAGGGATATAGCTCAGTGGTTCCGGCACCTGTCTTGCAAGCGCAAAGATCCAGGTTCGATCCCCGGTAACCACATAACAATACTGGGCATGGAAACTCACCCCAGCAGCAACCAGTATCACATACCACAGTGCTGGGCGTAGTGGCTCACACCTGTAACCCCAGCATTCGCGAGGCTAAGGCAGGAGGACTGCTGTGATGTGAGTTTGAGGCTGAGCTCAGGGCCAGCCTGAACCACAAAGCAAGACCCTGTCTCAAAAAAAAAAAGAAGGCTCAGAAGCAATGGCACCGCCAATGAAATCATCTAATACCTACAGACAAGTTCTTCGTCTCTGAAGACTATTCTCCTCAGGACTGAAAGAAGAACCCTGGAAGAAGCAAGTTCCAGAACTAGAAAGGACAGGCTGCACGTGAACATCTAAGGGTATCAAGGAGGAGGGGCAGAATGCTGGGCTGTCAAAGCCAGGATGAAGGGACAGCCTGATTAAACCTTTTGTTTTTAATTGATTTTATTGGTACATTTTATACATAATGATCACATTCAACATTGAGAGTTTGTACTAGTATGTCATGACACATCTTGATTCTCATTTTTCCCATTTCCCAGCCCTCCCAACAACCCCAATCCCCCTGTATATATAAGCTGTTTCCTTTTTTTTAACTATCAAATTTTTTCTTTCCCTTTTCTTTCCACTACTTTCTTTTCCTTTTGAAGATCTTCTTCCTATTTCATAGTAGTATACATTTTAGAACTCATTTACACCTTTAGTTTCTCATAACAGAAAAATGATGCAGTTTTATACATCTGTGTCCTATGTATTTGACTTATGAGTATGTCCTCAAGGTACAACCATTTCAGTAAAAATGATTCAAATTTATCTTTCTTAATGGCTGAGTAATATTCCATTTTATAAAAAAATAAACCTATCTCTTCTTTATCCTGTCTCCTGTTGATCAGCCTAACTAAATCTAAAAAGATCTCAGTTTCAAAATAACTATCCCTTAAAATATACAGTTAGGGCCAGTCATAGTGGCACACTGTAATCCCAGCACTTGGGAGGCTGAAGCAGGAGGTCTGCTTCAAGTTTAGGGCCAGCCTGGTTCAAGCGTAGCCTAAATTACACAGTGAGACCTTGTCTCAAAACAAACAAACAAAAACCCAACTCCCTCCCTGCAAAAAACCCAAATACAGTTACGAATTGCCATACAGCAGCTATCACAGTAAAAACTGATTGAGAGTCACTGGCAAGCTCGCTACTGGAAGCCCTGTGAGGACAGTGGAGGAACCTGCTCCAGACTCACGGTATTCAGCCACCCCATTTGTTAACAGAAGCAGCACAGGCACAGAGTGACGCTGTATCCCACCTGATCCAGGCAGTGGGACCTGCAGCTCTGCTCAGTGTCTTCACCAAACCATGTCACCCGAACCTGACCACCAGAACAACAAAATCTGGGTCTACAAACAGCCCATCTTCTTAAATCTTCACAGATGTCAACACCAGGACAGAGAAGGAAGCACACACCCTCCAGTGAACAGAACTTTTCCAGTTCCGGACTGGATTTTGGCCCTTTGCTTAGGAGTTTGTTGTAAGGACATTAGCAGGACATGAGGTGACATCTGAGTGGGATCTGCAATGTAGACTAGGTTATTACAGGAGTGCTAACTTCCTGGGCTTGTGGCTATTCTGTGGTAAAAGAGAGAATATTTGTTTTTAAAAAGTACAAACTAAGATTTAATGGACACTGTGCATGAATTCCCTCTCAGTTCTCTCTCTCTTCCACCCACACAAACACACACACACACAAAACACTGAGAGGAGGTCCACTTCATCGCCAGAGGACATTTGGTGATGTCTGATGACATGTTCGGTTCTAATACCAGGAAGAAGGGGCCATGCCTGGCATTTAGTGGCCAGAGGCCGGAGATGCTGACTATCTATCCAATGTCTAAGACGATTCTCCAAACCCAAGAATAACACAGTACAAACTGTCAATTGTGCTCAGGCTGAGAAGTCCTTATAAGAAGAGGAAAAATCCTGCCAATATAAGCCACAGACTCTCCTATACTTGGAAATGAGGTCTCTAGTGCCTTCAATCTGATTAGAGCTCCAATTACAGAAAACCCAGATACTCCCATTAGTCACATGAGGATTTCTACTGTGACAGGAACTGGGCTGACTGCAGAGAACTTTCCTGCATATACCCATCCAGCCCACCCCTGTTCTACAAGGATTTGGGGAACATCGACATTAGAATTACTTAGCAAATTAAGCTTTCTATGAAACCGAATTTCTCATATATAAAACAAACCTGAGACATTTACTTAAGCCTCTTCAGGGAATACAACATTAAGACTGCTGTGTTAGGACAGGGCTTTTCAGACACTAACTACACCTTTGAAAGGAATTCAATCTCACTGCTTAGTTTTAAAGATTAGCAATAATTTTCTCGATTTTCCTTTGACACTAGCCCATTTTGTTAACTAACAGTAAATAGGTCTGTTGCCGACCTGATTCACTTTAGGCCAGACAGATCCTTTCAAAATCAGGTCAGACGAATATACACTGCTACTTTCTAAGCTATGTTGTGTCAAAGACATACTGCTCTGGTTTAAAACTAAAAACTGAGCACAGGGTAAGCATGATGGTGGATGCCTATAATCCTAGCATTCTGGAAAGCTGAGGAAGGAGGGTCACAAATTCAAGCCTAGAGTTGGCAACTTAATGATTTACCAAGACCCTGTCTACATTTTAAAAACAGGCTGGGGACTTAGCTCAGTGGTTCCAGCTTATGATTTGGTAACCACGTACAACAATGCTGTGTGTCGTGACTCACACCCACCAGCAATCAGTACCACAACCACAGTGCCAGGCATAGTGGCTCACGCCTGTAATCCCAGCACTTGAGAGGCAGAGGCAGGAAGATTGCTGAGTTTGAGGCTGAATTCAGGACTAGTCTGAACTACAAATAAGACACTGTTTCAAAAAAATTAAAAACAAAGGTATGGAGATTAGTTCATTTAGAAGCCCTAGGTTCAATCCCCAGTACCGCAAAAACACATGAGTAGGAGGTAGTTCAATGGCAGAAGCTTGTCCAGCACATGTAAGGCCCTGGGCTTTTTTTTTTTTTTTTCCTTCCTTAGCACCGCAAAAAAAGAAAATAAAAACCAAAAATCCAAGGTCCCGAGTTTGATCCCAGATACTGCAAAAAACACAAAACTAAACACAAATTGTTACGAATTACCTCAACTGAATATTGCATTAATATAAGTATACAACATAAAAATTATATCAAGAAGCCCTAAGCTGGGCATGGTGAAGCACACCTATAACTTTGGCACTCAGATGGCTGAGGCAGGAAGGGCAGTGTAAGTTTAAGGCCAGTAAGATAATATAAAAACCACTGCCCCCCCAAAAACAAAGAAATCTAAACTTCACTCAGTATATTTATTGTTTCTAGTTACACTGGGATTGCAATTTGCTTAGGTAAGCAGCAAAATAGAACAAGTGAGTTGAATAAAAGTTATGCCATGTTAAATTTAAAATTAAACCATCAGCAGTAACTTTTGGCTTTTCTGTGTATCCTTTCTCTGTCTGATAAAAAAGCCTAGAGATAATGAATACCCTCCTCAGCATAGTCTGCGTTTCTAGGTACAAAGAACCAATGGCCCCAGGAGAAGCAGACCGTCAGGAACACAAGGAGCCTGAGACACTGGAAAGCAGTGGGGAAAGTACTCCAACATGATTGGAGTCACAGGACCTAAGAGATAGGGTGCTCACTGGTCAAACTGAACAGAACTTCAGCATTTGAAAAAAGTGAAAAGATATATATCTGATACACAAAAATTATTTTTATTGCCCACACTGGGGCAATAATGTTCTGATGTACAGTTACCACACATCCACTCCTTCCACAGTAGGTTTTCCTGTGTGAAGCAAGAGCACCTAAAATCTATTCTTAGCCTATTTTCAATACATATTAACTATATTCCTGCCCTAGCTAGAATTAGACCTCTGGACATATTAATTCTATATAATTGGATCTTTTGACCAACATCTCTCCATTTCCTCCCCTACCAACCCTGGTAACCATTAATGCTTCTGTATATTTCACTTCTTTAAAAAGCTGACATAAAAGACAGACCACTCAATAATATTCTTTGTTCTGGCTTATTTCACTTAGCATCATGTCAGTAAGCAAAACTATTATGTGACAAGAAGAAATTATTGAGTCCATGGGTGGGGGTGTGGTGGGAATCTTCACACAATTCTGGCTACTAAAGGTAGAGAGAACAACAATTAGAAAATGCATGTGTGTCACTATTCAGTGTAACAAATGATAGAAGCAAAGCGAAGCTTCAACCCTGAAACACTGGGTAAGGCAATTATTGGGAAATAAAATGTTCACACAGTGCCAGAAGAGCACCCAGAGGCTGGCTTACTAATTAAATTAGAAAAGGAAAGTACCATGAGGATCAGATCATGACCTTCACTGAGTGGTACTACTATACTAACGACGGGAAAACAGGAATTGCGTGGATTCTAGGTAAAGAAACATACACAGCATTACCACCGAAGAGCCTGTGCCCAAAACTGTTGAACGGAATCTAATTAAGCTTCTAGTTGTAAACTGCAGTGTACCATGCTGGGGAAAGAAACGGAACCCAGGGCCTTGCACACGTCAGGAAGGTGCTCTACCAATGAGCTACATCCTGGGCCCTGATGGCACTACATGAGTACCATGGAAAAGCAAGTTTACTGGCAACATGAGCAAACACTCAGGCAAATTCTGAGTGTGAAAAGTTCTGTAAGAGAAATACTCTGGGCTCTGAAAAAACAATCAAGGTCACAGGGATATTTTTATTTCTAATGGGGGCTGAGCCCAGGGCATTCACACTGACCTACATCCCCAGACTTTTTCTTTTTTTTTGAGACAGGGTTTTGCTGAACGGGCTTGAGTGCACTTGAACTTTTGCCCCTTCTACCTTAGCCCACTACATGCTTTGAGTACAGGTGTGTCACCTTGCCTAGAAAGATTTTTTTCTTAATGAAGGAACTATTGAGACTAAAAGAAACCAAACAACCAAATTATTACGGTGTGTAATAAAACACACTAAAAGGCATTTTGAACACAGCTGAGGAAAGGTGAATGTGAACTAGGCATCAGATCATCAGAAGAATTGCTATTAATTGCAAGTATTACAATCGCCTAACCACAGCTAGGTATGAGACTGCTTCTTTGTTTCCTTCAGAAATGCAGGCTATCTACTACACATAATGGCACATGAGCTCGGGAGGCTGAGGAAGATGATCGTGGAGAGTTTGAGGCCAGACTTAACTACACAGTGAGACTCTGTTCTCAAGACACCAGAAAGAGGGACCAGGGATGTAGCTCAGTGGTTCCAGCGCCTGTCTTGCAAGCGCAACGGCTCAGGTTCGACTCCCTGGTAACCACATACAATACTGGGTGTGTAGACTCACACCCAGCAGCAACCAGTACCACATACCACAATGCCGGGCATGGTGGCTCCCATCTGTCATCCCAGCACTCAGGAGGCAGAGGCAGGAGGATTGCTGTGATGTGAGTTTGAGGCTGAGCTGAGGGCCAGCCTGAACTACAAAGCAAGATCCTGTCTCAAAAAAAAAAAAAGGACACCAGAAAGAAACACATGCTATTTATTACTTTCAAATAAGACAGCATACCTACATAAAGATATATGATAAATGTCTATTAAAGGGGAAGAAAGAGAAAGAATAATGTGGGCAATATGGGAAATGTAACCTGAACTCAATTTAGGCAGAGAAACGTGGGTCTTCATCATAACGTTCTATACATTTTCTGTATATGTGAACTTTTCCATATAAAAAGGTGGGAGCAGAGAGAATAAGGTAGAATGCTATAAAACAGCAGGGCTCAAAGAACATCCCCTGTATACCCACAAAACTAAGGGTGTATGAAAGTCAAAAGCATTTTCCTAAATGTCTCTAGAAGGACTAACATCACATATGCAGACTTGGGCACCTGGGAGACATTTCTTGAAAGGAATAACATCAAATCACAGCTTAAGGTATTTGATGCCCAGGAGAAAACCTGAACTCTCCAGCATAAGGTAGAATTTTGGATAACGAGCACCCACGCCATGAATGTGGCAGCTTCCCAGTACTTAAACATTTTTTGGATGACTCTAGCAATGCTATTAATGTGAATTTCTGATATTGTATAAGGAAATGTGTCGCCATCAGAAAGATCTGCACAACTCAAAAAAACCAGTGTTTTCCAAATGACCAATCAACATAATATCATGCAAGCACCAGTGAAGACCCATTCAGATTTTAAAACATGAAAAGTTCACTGACATGGGTTTAGATTCAAGTTGCAATTAATCTTGAAGCAATTCCCAGGCGTAGAGTTTTGCTGTAGCATCAAAGTTCCCAAAGCCACATGACAAGGCTATCTAAAATACAGCTGCACATCTGTTAGGTTGGGTTTTCTTCAATTGAACCAACCCACAGAAAGTAAGACACTAAATGTAGATAAGAATACGGATATACAGCTGCCTTGTAAGTCAGCTTTTAAAGTTATATACAAAAGAATGCTGTATTTTCTAATTTTTGACTTGAAGAGATTATTACAAAAACATATATAAATATCCACGCTGAGAATATAGTTCAGTGGTTCCACCACCTGCCTGGCAAGAGCAAGGACTTGATTTCATTTCCCAGTTATACACACACACACACACACACACACACACACACACACACACACACACACATTATATAAATATGTAATGAGCTTATTATTTTAAGCAAACTATAAATAAAGATCTCTAATGGGCTTTTACTTAGGTAAAAGATGACCAAGGCCGGGCATTGTGGTACATACCTATACATCCCAACACTAGGGAGGCTGAGGCAGGAGGATTGCTACAAGTTCAAGGGCAGCCCAAAGTACACAGCAAGATTTACGTTTCAAAAAAAGAAGACCTCTCCCCTGAGAAAGCTCCATTAAAAATACAAACACTCATACTCTATTTGTTTAAACACAATTCAACCTGCAAGAAAAAAAGGTACTGACAACTTTTTTGGGGGGTGTGCTTTGTAATACAGGCTGCTTTAAATATGTTAACTAACTCAGGCTGGCTTCAAACTTGCAGTGCTCCTCCTGTATCAGCCTCCCAAGAGTTGGGATTACAGGTGTATACCACCTCATCTGGCCAGAAATGACATTTTCAACTGTAACTTTCAATAACAAAACCATTTAATAAGATAAATAAGAAAATATATTAGTTGTTTCAAAAGTGAAATCAAGTGATACCTATACCAACCATATTAAAATGACTTATTTAATGAATAAAGTATAGCTGCATCCTAACCTCACACAACACATGGAAAGTTAGCTCAAAATGTATTAAAAAATTAAACCTAAGACTGAAAACTATAAAACTTTTAGGCAAAAAGAGAAAAAAACTACATGACACTAAACTGGGTAATTCAGTTAAGTAGGTCTGACAATAGAAGCACAAGCAACAAAAGAACTGGACTTCATCAAAATTTTAAAAAGTTCTGCACCAAAGGAAAAAAATCAAGAAAGTGAATCAACACCTACAGAGTAGGATAAAATAGTTGCAAAGTAACTTTCACAACTCAGTAACAAAAACAACCTAACTCAAAAACACATAAAGCGGGCCGGGCCGGGGATTTAGCTCTGTGGTTCTGGCGCCTGTTTTGCAAGCGCAAGGGCCTGGGTTCATTGCCCCAGGAACCAAATACAATACTGGGCGGGGAGACTCACGCCCAGCAGCAATCAGTACCACATACCACAGTGCCGGGCGTGGTGGCTCACACCTGTAATCCCAGCATTCAGGAGACAGAGGCAGGAGGATTGCTGTGATGTTTGAGGCTGAGCTCAGGGCCAACCTGAACTACAAAGCGAGACCCTGTCTAAAAAAAAGGAAAAAAAAAAAAAAAAACCCGCATAAAGGAAAAAAAAAAATAAAACAAAAGCTGGGCAAGTAAGTACGCACTTGTAATCTCACAAGGCTACCCTCAGGAGGCTGAGGCAGGAGTACCGCCATGAGTTTGAGGACAGCCTGGGCTATATAGTGAGTTCAAGGCCAGTCTGAACTACACATAGCCTAGACCATATCTAAACACACACACTCACACTCAATAAACACATGAAATGATGTCCAATATCTGTTGTTATTAGGAAAATGAAGAGTGACCAAAGCAAGATACTACTGCACACTTGTGAAGGTAACTATTACCAAGTAATAATCACTGGCAAAGACTCAAAGAAACTGGGTTCATGAGCACACACACCATCTCTGATGGAAAAGTGAAGTGGTAGAGTCTCTGTGCACAACAGTCACAAACTGGGACGGGGAGTTAGCACAGTGGTTCAGGCACCTGCTTCACAAGCGCACAGTCCGGAGTTCAATCACTGGTACCCACATACAACAATACTGGGCATGGTGATTCACGCCCACCAGCAATCAATACTACATACCACAATGCCAAGTGTGGTGGCTCACGCCTGTGATCCTAGCATATAGGAGGCAGAGGCTGGAGGATTGCTGTGAGTTCTAGGCTGGCCTGCATAGTGTGCTCAGGACCAGCCTGAACTACAAAGTGGGACCCTGTCTTGAAAAACAAACAACAACAACAAAAAACAGTCACAAACTGGGACCAGGGATTTAGCTTAAGTGTTACTGTATCTAACTTGAAAGCACAAGAGCCGGAGTCCAATCCGCAGTACAGACAAAAAGAAGAATCACAAACTTACCATTATGACCCAGCAAATTCTAATCCCAGGTATATATACAGATAGACAGACAGACAGACAGGTAGGCAGCTAGTCCTACAATTCTTCAACTTTAGAGCTGTGTGAAAACTGCAGGGATTAAGTAGAAACTGCACTGAAAGTCAGTTTCCTCCTCTCCATGGCTAGTACAATGCTGTCTTGAGAGACTGGGGAGCAGCAGGGAACCGGTGCTCCCGGTGAGCCAGGCGACCACTGGGGAAAACCCAACACTGCACAGGTGCCTTGGACTAGGCTCCGTGTTCAGCAGGGTTAGCACATGAAGTGCATTTTCACTTTAACTATGTTTTGGTCTTAAAATGGGTTTCTCAAGATATAACTCCACTGTTGTGCATCTGTAACTAAATATGCAGCTAATTAACTGCAACTTTCACACCAGTGTTATTTAGAACAGCTAGTAAGAGAAAACAAAGTGTCCCTCAAGTAAAAAAAAGAACATAAGGTGGGAAGCATATATGTGTGCCTGTGTGTAAGACACATACACAGATTACAGCCTTACGGGCCCGCGTCTAGCTGCTCCCCAAAGTCTCATGGAGTCATGGAGTGCTTTTTCAGGGGAAGCGGGATTAGTACATGGGATTAATTCCTAGTACACTGCTAGGATCAAGGGTGATAGGATGAAGGATGTGAACACTACCCACCCTAATTAGCCTGAATAAGACACAGCAACAGAAAGAACTGTGATGTCCCTTGTTGCTCTGGTACCTTCGGTCTGCCATGAGAGGCATGTCCTCGGCAATGCCTGTATGCCATGTGCCACCCTGCCTTGGAGCCAGCTGATTATGGACTGAAACTTCTACAAATTGTTGTGAGCTAAATAAACCTTCCCCCTTTAACTCTGGGTGTCATGTATTTTGTCTCAGCAATGAGAAAAGCAACTGAGACAAAATGTTACTCAGTTGTAAAAGTAGAAATGAAATTTTGAAATATGCTATAACATGCATGAACTTTAGAAACATGCTTCATGAAATAAACCAAGTCCAGAAGGGCAAATATAACTCCATTTATATAAGATATTTAGCGTACAGTGGTGTTTACTAGGAAGAGGGTGAGAGACAAAAGGGAATTATTATTTAACAGGTACAGAATTTGTGTAGGGGAAAATGAAAAGGTTTTAGGCACTTAGCTGTAATTACATATTGTGAGTTTTTAATATCACTGATTTGTACATTTGAGAATGGGTCAGTAACACGTATTATGTGCACCTTTATACATCACAATGTAAAAGCTGGCTGCAATGCATTTTAAAAATGGCTTACTTCTGTCCTCTGAAAGACATTTGCAATGATGGTTGACACTGACAAAAAGTAAGAGTTGGCCCTCCAATTATAAGAGAAAAATCAAAACCCGAGATAGTGTTTTACTTACCCGTTTGGGGCCACTAAAAATCTTTCTGGTATTTTCCTTTGATTTATCTCCTTGTTTACTTATGGGCTTCTTCACACTTTCAGGCACGCCAGGCAAGTCCTCTGTAAAATCCAAGTTTTCTGAAATGGTAATCAAAACTAGCTAGCTTTCTAGTATTTCAAATCATGTACCAGACAACCTGTGAAGATTCCCCACCCTGACATATAAAGGAAGAAGAAAGGGACTCTCCTCTCTCCCTGCTATGTGTGTGCTTTATTCCTACTTTGTGTGATCAGTAAAATCAAGTATCCCCTAAATAAATCATGACCTTTGTAAGTGATCTAGCTGTGGACACCAATGGATACTAACACTGGTATGGTACAGTGTATCTTTAACATTTTTATAGACTTTCAGTCCATTAAGTTTTGTTGGCTTTCAAAGAATGCCTGCTTACATGTACAAAGGTCACACTTAAAAGCCCAAAACGGGGCCAGGGATTTAGCTTAGTAGTTTTAGCACCTGCCTTCCAAGCAAAAGGTCCCGAGTTCGATCCCCAGTAACATACAACAATGCTGGGCATGGTGACTCACGCCCATCAGCAATCAGTACCACTCACCACAATGCCAGGCATAGTGGTTCACACCTGTAGTCCCAGCACTCGGGAGGCAGAGGCAGGAGGATTGCTGTGAGTTCCTAGGCTTGCCTGGGCTACATAGTGAACTCAGGGCCAGCCTGAACTACAAAAGCAAGACCTTGTCTCAAAAAACAAAACACAAAGGAACCAAAACAATAGCTTTAGTCAGCAAAAGACATTAAAAAAATCTAGTGCACCACAGTTCAATGATGTATGGGTCTTCACACTAAACTACAAAATGATAAGTACCTCTCAAATGGTTATTATTTTTCCAACCCACACAAAGCAAAAAAAGGAAAGATCTCTTTATTCAACTCTTTTAAAATGTTTACTGTGTTACACATACAGACTCAAATTTCCAATTGTGATGTATCACACAAATGAGCTCTAATTTTTACATTACTTATTATCCATGTCCAATATCTACAAGTCTCATTTTATTTTTTTCCTCAGTGGTGAATCCAAACCTAGACCTCCCACTGAATTTCACTCACAGACCTAACTTCACATTTCCAAGTGTAAGAAGTTCTGTTACCCCACGGTGTAAATATGTGACAGATTTTAACTGCAGAGAAGGCTCACCTGTGAGTCATCAGGCTAGTGCTAAGTGAAAGCAAAGTAAGCTGCAGCAGGTCAGCTCGGGCACTGAACCTACTATGCAACAGGGCACAAGCGTCTGTCCAGAACGGTTGCTGAGAGCTTCTGCTCTGCACAAGGGATCCCAGAGAGCAGAGGGTCATTCTGCCAGTACTCCCTGCTGGCTTTGTTCTGCCATTCATTCATTCATTTAACTGTGCAGCAACAAGTGGGCCTGAGGGACTGCTCTTGTGTAGTCCCATCTTCACAGCTAGGAACAAGTCCTGCCTGGGGCTAGGAAGACAACTCAGGGGCACAGCAGGTGCTCTACGAGCACCCGGACCTTCGCTCAACCCCTAGCACCAACTCAGAAAAAAAAAAAAGTATCATATCTAGCCAGCAAAACTCTCGTCAGGCCAAAGCCAAGGGTAAGTAGTGTGAAGTATGACATATCCCAGGACATCCCAGGAGAGAATCAATGTTCAGGAGTATTAGAACTCTAATTTGCCATGATGACACCTCTTCTATAATCTAACAGGTCAAAATCTTTATTTAACCATTAAACCAATCCAGGGGCTGGTACAGTAGCTCAGCAGCACAGCACATGTCTGGCAAGCGTGAGGTTCTTGAGTTTAATCCCCAGTACCAATAAAAAGAAAGAAATTAAGCCAATCCAGAAAAATTGTAACTCATAGCCCCCGAATCCTAGTGTTTACTTCTTTTCCACGCAATAGTCCACCCACTTTGAAAAGTCCTTGTCAGTGGATGACTTTTTTATTAAACCAGATTAAGCAAGTTTGAGACTGTTTTAAATGTTCATTAGTTTTGAGCCAACTACAGAAGTTTTTAATTAATTTCACTCTTAGTGGAACCATCTGTTATTAGTACAACTGTAAATGTCCAAACCTA
The DNA here is from genome assembly GCA_004026965.1 of Petromus typicus. Classification (NCBI taxonomy): domain Eukaryota; kingdom Metazoa; phylum Chordata; class Mammalia; order Rodentia; family Petromuridae; genus Petromus; species Petromus typicus. The sequence continues at coordinate 13,610 of PVIR01024266.1, read as the reverse complement.
CCCTGATGTCTCCACTACATATGGCTTTTGGGAGTTGAAACACTAAGATATTTGGTATTCTCGCCCTGCACACACGGGCTCCTTACAAGTTGAGACCTGATCATTAATATTGAAAATGCTGTGGCTTTGGATAAGGTAACACATGCATCTATTGAGAATAAATATAATAGGTGAAACTGAGTTTCTACTAAACTAAGCTGAGGCTGATTTAAGCGAGAAAACCACATTTTCTTGCTATGTATACACATCTGAAAACCTTACCTGCATTACTAGCACTAGACTGACTGTCCTGGGAATTATCATTGCTTTCTGCAGGAGGCTGTAAGGAGGGTGATGGAGCCGTTTTAGTTCGTTTTTTGCTGGCCTTTCTTTCCACTTGACAGTCATCATCGTCATCATCTTCACTTTCACTGAGATCATCAAAACCAAAATATTTAATTTTATAATTAGAACTTCCAGAGCCTCCTTCATCGCCTCCTGCCTCATCATGATCTTCAAAACCAAAAAATTCAAGTTTAACATCCTTTTTGGATTTAACATTACTAGGCCGGAATCTAGTAGTGGTCTTAGAAGTTGCAATATCGGCCTTTTTCCTGAGGCGGCCGGCTTCTCCCAGGTCTGCAGGAGTGGATGCAGTGAACTCGTCCATGCTTCGTTCCATGGTGTCCTGGATGGTGACGTTACAGACTGACAAGCAAGATGGATGCAACACAGTATAATCTCTAGTCCGGCCACCCGTCCCTCTAAGACTGGTCCCGCAGCCGACACCGCCCTTCTTTGCCTGATTCAGGCCATCTTTACTCGATTCGCTGTTCACTTTGGCTGGGGCCTGGCTGGTGCCGTCCACTAGCTTATCAAAACTGGATACTCCTTGGGAAGCTTTTGCCTTGTTGGCCCTACAGTACGTCCTACAGTTGCTTGGCCTAAGAACACTTTGCACCATGTCTTCTTCAATGGCTTCATCTAGATTTCCCAACCGAGTTTTTAAATCCTCATCCTTCATCTCCAAAAGAGGATCACTATCCAAACCTAAAATATCTTCTGACCTGATGTCTTCAAAGTCGTTATCCCACTCGTACACAACAGTCCTCACAGCGCCCTTGACGGCAGATACTTCCGATGGAGATTCTGGCCGCTTCCCACACTGGGAGCTCCAAGCATCGTCTGTTTCCTTGATCTCATCAGCTCTGTATCCAGAAGCTACTACGGTTTCTGCACTGGGTTTCTTAGTACTGTCGTCAGCATTTTTGTGAAAATGGTGACTATTTTTTTCATGTTCTTCACTAAAATTGTCCACTTTATCTATAAAAATAATAAGTCAAAGGGTAAAGACATGAGTGGCATCAATATACATGTCAATAAGTAAAGATATGGGGCTGACAGTGCACAATCACTTATTCTCAAAATAAATGTAGTGATTTTAAATTGTGGAGAAATTAACGTTTACACCCCAGACACCTCCCTCCTGCCTTCCAGCATTACAGCTCTGATGTCTTCTAGGAACCTGTCCTCAAGGCATCAAAGCTCCTTACACTGGTCCCCTTGACTCCTCAGACCTCAGTGCTGCTACACAGCTGAACCAACCAGGGCTAACAGGTGCATGACTCAGCCACACCTCCTGAGGGCCCTCTGAGCTATTCAAATAAAGATGCTTCAGTCAGAAATTACTTACCAAACTTAAAAGCCAGGACAGCACAAGCACTGGAAGTCTTCTAGCAGTATCTGTATGTATGTGGGCAGAACTCCCCCGGGTCTGCAAGCCGTCTAGAAAGCTGTCCACAGGACTGGGTTGCCTGTAGCTCTTTCCATTCTTTCTTCTAATCCTAAAAGCCACACTACCTCAAGGGACTCACAGTGGCTATGCATCCACATCAACCAGCAGGAATCTTAAGCTGCCAATTCCTTTTATACTAGAGAACTTCATTTCTTGTTGCCTTATTATTTTCAGAAACTTTTTTACTTTTCCAAATGAGATGTAAATAGGATTCAAATCAGACTTAGGATTAATTCCTTAGCACTTATTAGAAAACCAATGGCAAAATGCTTATTCTATACCAACGATAAAACTATTTTTTAGCCAGGCATGGAAGCACATGCTTATAATCCCAGCACTCAAGGGAGGATGAGGCAGGTACATTTCTCGAGTTGGAAGCAAGCCTGGTCCACATAACATGACTCAGGGATGCTTTACAGGATCAAGCACAGAGCAATCTTTGAGGCTGCCCAAGAGGGTCAAGTATAACCTGACTGGCTGAGATTTCTATTTACTTATCTGTTCGAGATGTCTCATCTCTGAGTAACAAATGCTTGTTTATCTCTTAGGAATTTCCCAAGTAAAGGCAAAGAATTACAGTTTCTTATATGTCAGAGCACAATGATAAGAAACTGAAAATCTAAAAATTAAAAGCCAACTCTGATACTCGATACCCTATGAGTTCTGAGCAAACCCAAGCCTAAATCCAAATCCAAAAAGCAAGCCTTGGTTCTGCAGCCCTGCACTGCCCTGGCCATGAAGCTCATGGGGCTCTCAGTTTTCCTGAGTGTGGCAATTTCTTGTCTGGTCAACAGGACACCACTACCCTACTGTGCTTCCTAGCTGTCAATGGTACTGCTGGAAATACTCCCTCTGGAAATGCTCAGTGAGTGCTTCATATGCTAACCATGTAACAGTCTAGGTACTAACCTACTTCACTAACTGCTAACATATAGAACTTTTACAGTTGCGAAGGAGTCTACTGTCTTCATACCACGACATTTATTTAAGCTATTTCTAGTTTATGCAATAAGCACTCTCCCAGTTTAAAAAAAAATTTTTTTAAAAAAACTTTTTTATCCAGTTTAAATTTTGTTTTTTTAAGACAAGGTCTCAATTACCGAGCCCAGCATAGCCCTGAACTCACTGTAGTGCTCCTGCCCCAGCAGCTCAAAACCTGGGATTAAAGGTGTATACCACCACACCCAGCTTACCAGTTTAAAATTACTTTAGCCAGGCATGATGGCACATGCTTATATTGCTAGTACCCAGGAAGCTGAAGCAGGAAGATCATCACAAGTTCAGGCCAGCCTGGACTACACAGTGAGTTAAAGGTCAGGATGAACTACAGAGACACTGTCTCAAACAAACAAAATTACTACTTTAAGTGCTTCCCACAGGAAAGCCTGCACTGCCTTACAAATGTGTACCTCTTTAATTCTGCTTAACAAGCCTATCTATGCCTATCAAAAAAGTATCACTGTAAGCTTCATTACCTTTGTTAGCTCTAAACACCAGGTGTGCACTATGTCTATACATATCAAACACTGCTAGTCTAACACCATGCCGTCTTTCATGTGATAAAGGTTAAGAGTCTGACTTTGCTTTAAGTTTGTTGCATGTGTTTTTGGAGACAAGGTCTCTCCCTACATAGCTCAGGCTGATCTCGAATTCACTAAGTAGGTCAGACTGGCCTGGAACTCAGAGATCCTCCTGCCTCAGCTTCCTGGGTGCTGGGATTATAGGCATGTGCTACTATTCCTGGCTGTTATAAATTACCTTAAAATTTATTAGAAATATGAAGAATAAGGCATACAAGAAAATATTCAATTTATCCACATATTCAACTATGGCTACATCCTACAAGTCAATTATCAAAGTACATTATGTACTTTAACTTCTGAAATACATTACATAGGTAAAGCTAATTTTATAGCACTCTACATAAAAAGGCTGTCCACATTTTTAATACTCTAATATATAAATGTTTTGTACAGTTCTTTATAACTCTCCAATAAAATCATTAACTACACTTTTAGAAAAGTATAGCTAATTTACCCTCAAATATACAACCAAAACTAAGTTTCACTGCCCTCCTCCCTCAAATATCTACATTTTTTCTGTCAAACCCACTAAAAATTTCAAAACATCCATACAGAGAGAAAAAAGAGAAATGTGAAAAAAGAGAAGACAGAGGGAAATAAGAAAAGCCCTAACAAAACCAGCCTCGCCAGGTGTAGCAAGGCCAACTACTCGAGGCTCAAGCAGGATTGCAAACTCAAGATTAGCTAGGCAATTTAGAGATCTGTCTCAAAAAAATAAAATAGAGGGGCCGGGGATTTTCAGTGGTTCCTGTGCTTGTCTTGCACCTGTCTTGCAAGCGCAAGGACCTGGATCCCCCGGTAACCACATACAATACTGGGCGTGGAGACTCACGCCCAGCAGCAACCAGTACCACATACCACAGTGCCGGGCGTGGTGGCTCACGCCTGTAATCTCAGCACTCGCCTGTAATCTCAGCACTCGGGAGGCAGAGGCAGGAGGATTGCTGTGATGTGAGTTTGAGGCTGAGCTCAGGGCCAGCCTGTACTACAAAGCGAGACCCTGTCTCAAAAAAAAAGAAAAGAAAATAGCAATTTGGGGTACCTAGGAAGACAAGGTCTCACTAGGGAGTGTAGGCTGGCTTCCAATTTGTGGTGATCCTGCACAGCATCCTGAGTGCGGGGGTTATAGGTATATACCACTATAGCTGACCTAGTAATATTTTAAAATGGGGCTAGGGAGTGAGTTCACAGTGTTTGATTAACAGGCACAAGATGTTGGCTTCAATCCCCAGTACCCACCTCCTCCCAAAGAACAAAAACACAAACAAACAAAACCCAAAATCTTTCTCAAGGGTTGGACTAAAGTGATACATTTAAGACTATTTTGAAAAAGCTTATAAAGCAGTAGTGAGATCCGATGACACACATGCTGAGGCTGTCTATTATCACTGAAAACTCTGAACACTTTGTCATCACTGTTATCATAGCTATCACAACTTTTCCAAAATCTATATTCATAATAACTTTTGTGAGACTTCAAAAAAGAAAGAGAAGTTCATCAATACTTCCTTTATGTCCTATAAACTACAGCTTCATGTGAGGACCCCACCAGCACATTCAAGGGCCCACTGTTCTAAAGGCAGAGTGAGACTAGGTGGGTAAAAGAGAGAGCTCCAGTGAGGTCTTGGCCCCACATTGTTGGTAAGAAGACACTGAAGCCTTTTCATGGCAGTTTTTAGCATCACTAGGTGAGCAGTCCATTTTTCATACACTGGGTAACACTTAGAGTCCACCATAATGAAGACTACCTGAAATCTGAGATTATACAGGAAATCAGTGCATGCTAACTCAGGAAATTCCTTATCTTTAGAGAAAAGACAGATTACTCAATAAAGAGAAAAAAAACAGAGTTGGTTCTGTACCTCAAATATGAAATATATTCTAGAGGCTGGGGAGTTAGCTCAGTGGTTCTGGCGCTTGTCTTGCAAGAGCAAGGACCTGGGTTCAATCCCCGGTTAACCACATACAATACTGGGCGGGGAGACTCACGCCCCAGTAGCAATCAGTACCACATACCACAGTGCCGGGCGTGGTGGCTCACGCCTGTAATCTCAGCACTCGGGAGGCAGAGGCAGGAGGGTTCCTGTGATGTGAGTGTGAGGCTGAGATCAGGGCCAGATTGAACTACAAAGTGAGTCCCTGTCTAAAAAAGAAATATATTCTAGATGACTCAAAAAATTTAAATGGAAAACAAAACACACATACCACAAAACAAAGGGAAATATTTAAAATTACTCAAAAACAATACTTCACAGGGTAAGTCCTTTCTCAGACACAAAGTCCATATTCATCTACATAAAATATAAAATTTTATGACATAAAGCATTATATAAATTCATAAAATTATGAAAATAGCAACTCATAAAGCAAGAAAAATTGGGCCAATTCCTCCCTTATCTTAAAAAGAGGCCTCATGCAATCTAAATGAATTAGAGATCTAAAGATGAAAATGTGAAACTTTCAAAATATAGCAATACCCTCAAGACTGAGGCAGGGAAAGATTTCTTACGGCAAGATACAAAAAATATTAACTATGAAAGAAAAGAACAAATTTAATTTGATCACAATTACATCTCGATCATTTTTTCAAAAACAAAAATGCCATATGTGGTAGCATACACCTAGAATCCAAGCATTTAGGAGCCTGAGGCAGAAGGATCACAGTGAGTTTGAAGCCCATTTGAATTACATAGCAGGATCCTGTTTAAAAACAAACAAACAAACAAACACTACTATTTATGAAAACAAGCATTTGAAGCCCTGAGTTTGAGCCACAATAATGCAAAAAATTAAACTTAAAATGAAAAGCAGGTAACAGCGGAGGAACTGAATTACTATCCAACAGAAAAACAATCAAGAGACTTGTTCCTTGATTTTTTAAAGACAGTTGAGTGTAGCGATACGTTTCTGTAATTTCAGGACTCTGAGAGGCTGATGCAAGAGAAATGCACACTGAAGCCCAGTCTGGGCAATTCAGACCTTGTCTCAAAGTGAAAAAATAAAGGACTAAAGATATGCCTCAGTATAAATCCCCTGGGTTCAATCTCTAGAACTGTGAGACAGATAGATAGACAGACAGACAGACAGACAGACAGGGACAAGACAGCCTGACCAACCCATGCGAACAACTACAGACTACATGAGAAAGTGCTTACATTCATCAGTCATTAGGGCGATAAATTCAAATCATATCACACCACATATAGTACTCAAGAAGTATCAAAATAAAGAAGACTCACAAGGTCAACTAGCGTAAAGGAGGGACTACAACTTTAACTGACAGGATGGAAACTGGACTTCTGGCATCATCTACATAAGCTAAACACAAGCTTACCTTAGGACCCAGCAATTGAAGTACATACAATAAAAGCATTTCACTGAGGAGCCAGGGATTTAGCTCAGTGGTTCCGGCACCTCCCTTGCAAGTACAAGGGCCCAGGTTCAATCCCTGATAATGACATACAATGTTCAGGGCCACCCTGAACTACAAAGTGAGACCTTGTCTCAAAAAACAAACAAACAAACAAAAAACCACATTCCATTCAGCCACATGAAATTTCCTTTTTTTAAAAATTTGAGATAGGGTCTAGCTTTGTAGTTCAGCCTGGCCCAAACCTCACTACGTAGCCCAGGCAAACCTTGTACTCACAGTAATCCTCCTGCATCTGCCTCCAGAGTGCTGGGATTATAGGCGTGAACCCCCATCCCTAGCATGGTGGTATGTGGTAAGGACTGAATTTGAGACCTTGCACTTGCCAGGCAGACAGCAGAACCACTGAGCTAAATCCCTGGCCAAAATTTCCATTTTTAGATGATCAAATATCAGCAATTTCACATGACCCAACACAACAGTCATATGCTCACAGCAACATCATTCCAAAGACTAAAGCCCAACCATCCGTTGTGAGGACAGCCACAGAGTCAGCACAGCTTGGGAAGAACAACTGTCCAGCATACACAAAGCCCTAAGTTCAATGCCCAGCACCACACAAGAGGAAAAAAGAACAAAAAAGTAGTGTGTTGTGGTCGCACAAAGAAATATTATACAGCAATAAAAATAAATGAAACTATAATTCTGTGGAAGCATATCTTTGTATCACAATCATGCTACAATGGGTAATGCAACTGAATTGTTTAAAATTCAAAATGTACATATTGAAAAAAAATGTACTTATCCTTTAAGTCAACTGTTTCATTTACAAATATTTACAGTAACTTTCCAAGAATATAAAATAATCTATGTAACCAAGAATCTTACAACATTGCATCCTAGCTGTTTTTCTTTCATGAACAAAACACCAATCAATAAAGAACTAAACACCCAGTCAAATAATTGGAAACTAAATAGCTATCCAGGGGAAGGAGTTCCAATTATTGAGATTTATATAGATATATAGTGAAAGGAATATCAGAAATAAAGGAAAAAGGGAGACTGCTTTTCATACTTCTTGATTTCATCCTGTATATAAATTATCTGTTCAAAATCTAAAATATACAAAATTCCAAGGCTGGGCAGGAAGTCATCCAAAGCTCAAGGTCAGCCTGTGTTACACAGTAAGTTCAAGGTCAGCCTGAATTACACAGGGAGACCATGTCTCAAAAAATAAATAAAAATAAAATACTAAGGTCATATATTACGTACCTTAAAGCACAATAATGCTTATCAAGTAGTTAGCTCCAGCACTGCTTCCTACTCGACCTGAACTCTGCCTCAACAACTAGTGCCATCTGCACTGCATTCTTCCTGCCTTGGTCTAAGCTGTTCTCCTGGACTAGTCACTCTGACCTCTAAGCCAGAGCATCCAAGTTGTGTGTCAGGTATTTTGGACCACAACAGTAAAGCTAATACAATGTTCTTTTTATGCTACTTCTACAAACAACTCCGATACCTACAGTGAGACATGTGACATGACACTCAACAACATATGTGCAAAGATGTCCTTTTTTTTTTTGCTTTTAGTTTGACATCAGGTGTCACTGATAGTTCAGGCTGGCCTCGACTTGCCAAGTGCAAGTGCAGAGGTTATGGGTGTGCCCCACCATGTACAGCGGAGAGGGGCTTTTGGAAGGTGACTGAATGGATCATCAGTGGATTATTGCAGTAGCTGACTTTCAGCAGGCGGGGACTGGTTGGAGAGACTCTGAAAAATGTATTCTTGTCCTTGGCTCCTGCTTTCCTTCTCTGCTTCCTGGCTGCCATGGGCTGAGCAGCCGTCTGCTGCTAAGCCTGTCCACCACACCATCCATCTCTGCTTTGGAGCCAGCCGCCCACACACTGAAACCTGGGCCAAAACAAACCTCTTCTCCTTTAAATTGTGGGTGTTGAGTACTTTGTCCCAGCAGTGGGAAAGTGATTAGGATATTCTGCAACAGCAGAAGATCAGAATCAGCCCAAATATATAAAGACTTTTAAAATATGGCACATCTATACAGTGGAAAACTATGTAAAACTCCAGGTACAGTGAGTCTATACTCAGACAGAATATGTACATATATATGCATAAAAATGTAATACATACTATTAGAATTCTTAGTGATAGTGATTTACTATGCCCAAGTTCAATTCATAGTACCTGTCCCCTCCAAAGAATAAGGAGAAAATAATCATTTACAGCATTAGCTTCAGTGGAAGGCAATAAGACTTTTCACTGTCAATAAATGGAGACATTATGCACTGGCCCCTTGAGAGCCGCTTGAGTAATGGCACATCTTCCTCAGTGGAGCAATTTTACTTAAAGATATAAAAGGCAAAAAACATTACAGAAAAATAAGTTAAGGGGCTGAATGGTAGGTAGAGCACTTGCTTGGCATATGGGAGGCCCTAGTTTTGATCCTCAACATAGAAAAGGAAAGGAAGAAAAAGTTAAGCATTTCCAGTGATGAGCTAAAACATTTGTCTAAGAAAATCTATGAAATACAAAATTTAAACATAATTTTAGACATAAAACAGCAAGCTGGACTGGCAGTAGGTAAAGCATTTGCCTAGCCTGCACAAGGCTTCGGGTTCAATCCAGATCAATAAAAGAGAAAAGAAGAAAAGGTGAACTAAAAACAATTTCAAAAGTTCCACTCAGCTGGGAGCAGACCAGCTCAATGCAACCACCCCGTCCTCTTATCAACACAGCCCATGGAAAGAGCTGCTGCCAACAGCTTACGCTCATCTCCAAGCCACCCTCCCAGAAGAGCAGGCAAGACAGGCTACACCTTAGCTACTTGTCCCACCAGTGTGCCTTTGGCCTCCCTTCCAGAGAGCAATCAGCTCTTCCCACTGAATACACTTATGCCTGGAGGTACACAAGGACACGCCTTTAAGAAATTCACTTCTAAATCCTCAACCTTCACTCCTTCAATAACCTGGAAAAGGATCTGCCAACCCACTTTGGATCAATTAATCACCCCTCCCACATTACAAATAATGCCACAGTTGCAGGGATGCAGCTCAATGGCACTGCACCTGCTCAAAAGTGCAAGGGTCTGGGCCAAGGATTTAGCTCAGTGGGTCCGGCATCTGCCTGGTAAGTGCAAGGTGTCAAGTTCAATCCCTGGTTACCACATACCACAGTGCCGAGTGTGGTGACTCACACCTATACGCCCAGCACTCGATAACTACCAAGTTCAATCCCAGTAACCACACACCACAATGCTGGGCATGGCAGCTCAGGCCTGTAACCCCAGCACTTGGGAGGCAGAGGCAGGATGACTGCTATAAGTTCAATGTTGGCCTGGAGTACACAGTGAATTCCCGGACAGCCTAAACTACAAAGGGAAATGCTGTCTCAAAAAAAAAAAAAAATTTGCAAGGTTCTGAGTTCAATCTCTGCACTGAAAATGAATCAATCAATGAATGCACAAACCAGGTGTGGTGGTGCAGGCCTATAATCCCAGCACTAGGAAGGCTGAAGCAGGAGGATCGCTGTGAGTTCAAGGTCAGCCTGTGCTACATACTGAATTCAAGACCAGCTTGAACTATAGAGCAAGAACATATATCAAATAAATAAAGCAAAGAGGAGGAGGAAGGGGAGCAGAAGGTACGTGGCCAGGCAGATTCACATATACCTACTTCCACTATGGCACAGGCAGTGACTGAAATATATGGTGAATGTATAAATTTTAAAAATTTAGCCAGGCGTGGTAGCACACTCCAGCACTTAGGATGCAGAGGCAGGAGTACTGCAATGAGTTCAAGCCAGCCTGAGGTACATAGTGAGACCCTGACTCAATAATTAAATTAAAAATTATAATAAAAATTTATTACAGTAAAAGACACATTGCTAAGGGGTGGGATTTAGCTCAGTGGGCCACGCCTGCCTCACAAGCACAAGGTCCTGAGTTTGATTCTGAGTACTAGGAAAAAAAAAAAATTAATAATAAGATACACTGCCATTAACCAATGACCCTCAAAATACTCCCCTCAATCTGAACATTTATTCCATTGTTCTTACACTCTGTGATGCAATTCTCTAAGTCTTCTGTCTTGATAGGTGTGATCAAAAATATGGTTAAAGCAGCTGCTGAGTGCCATTCAACAGAAAAGTAGGCCACTAAAAACATTCCCCTTGGGGCCGGGGAGTTAGCTCTGTGGTTCCATGTTGCAGGCGCAAGGACCCGGTTCGATCCCCAGTAACCACATACCATACTGGGTGTGGAGACTTACGCCCAGCAGCAATCAGCACCACATACCACAGTTCCGGGCGTGTTGGCTCACGCCTGTAATCCCACACTCGGGAGGCAGAGGCAGGAGGATTGCTGTGATGTGAGTTTCAGGCTGAGCTGAGGGCCAGCCTGAACCACAAAGCGAGACCCTGTCTCGTAAAACCTTTAAAAAAAAAAAAAAACACCATTCCCCTTATTTATGGCTTATGGCCCTGTGCAACTTCTGGCTCTTCCCCAAAGTCAATCACGATCATGAAAAGTCAGCATCATGAATCCATTCAGGACATCAGGCAGCTATGAGAGCCTAACTGAAGATGCTCAAGAAAGAGGGTTTCCAGACCTGCCTCAAGAAGTGGTACCAATGATGGGAGGAGTGTTTGAAGCCAGAGAGAGTATGCGGGGGTGGGGGTGGGGGTTAGGGTTTACACGGCACTACTGTAAGAAATATTTTTAAACATTCACAGTAGCTCTCCATCATCCCTCACACACGCCTCCAATTCCAGCATGGCTCATGAGGAAAACTGACCACTTACTGCCTTCTTTGCTTCACAACTGGGTCGAATAATCACAATTGGGCAATAAAGCCTTTGCATTCAGGTGGATTCTAACAATCTCTTGAAGAAATAGAGAAGATCCAAATGAACTGATTCATTATTTTAAAAATGAATTTTTAATGCTGGCTTATGATCTCTGTCACATAAGAGTACACATAACTGAAACCACTACTGAAAAACTATTCTTGTTTTGTCAGAGTTGTTATCAGAGACACTCATGCACACACACTAATCTGAAAGGTCCATCCATCTCATTATAAGTGCCATCTCTAATAAGTTAACCTTTAAAGCATACAGCACTCCTATCGGGTACAAACCTGTGACCCCAACACTCTGGGGCAGGAGGGTCACAAATCAGGAGCCCAGCTTGGGCAGCACAGTCAGTCCTGTCTCAAGCTTTAAAAAGGCTGGGATGTAGCTCAGTAGTGGAGCACTGGCCTTATATGAGCAAAGCCCTGTGTTTAATCCCCACGGCACAAGACAAACAAAACACATGTACACAAAGGGGAAGACTACGACCCGGTGTGGTGGTGCACACCTGTAATTCTAGCACTGGGGAGACTCACACAGCACTGCCATGAGTCTGAGGCTAGCCCAGGCTCCATAATGTGTTCAAGGACAGCTTGAAACGCATTGCAAGACCCTGTCTCAAAAATCCACAAACCAAAAAATGAAGCAACCTCTATGAAGCCAAAGCTGGGCATAGTCTGGTGCATGCGCGTAATCAGGAGAGGATAAAGCAGGAGAATTTCAGTTTGAAGCCAGCCTGAGCTATAAAGTGTGATCCCACCTCAAATAAAACAAACAAGTGGGTCAGAGATTTAGCTCAGTGGTTCCAGCGCCTGCCTTGCAAGCTCAAGGAAAGCGTTAAGTGTAAAATTCCATATCATCAGTGTGTAAGTGTTAGGTTGGCACTTGATATAGCCTAGTGAATGCTTTTTTTTCGAGACAGGGTCTCACTTTGTAGTTCAAGCTGGCCCTGAGCTCATCCTTGAACTCACAGCAATCCTCCTGCCTCTGCCTCCTGAGTGCTGAGCCTGAGCCACCATACTCCACACTGGTATGTGGTTCTGATTGCTGGTGGGTGTGAGTCTCCACGCCCGCATTGTTATATGTGGTTACCAGGAACAAACTCGGGCCCCTGCACCTGCAAGGCAGGCACTGGAACCACTGAGCTAGATGCCTGGCCCAAGCCTGGTGAACTCTTATGCCAGCCCAGTAGGACGTGAAGTGACCTTTGGCCCGGGCCACCTGACTGTACATGGGTACCACCTCTTGTTCCCCAGATTATGTGCACCCTTCTCCTCTTTACCAGTCAACCTGCTGTTGCACCAGAAGGCCCCACCCATCTCCCCACAAACAGATGGTTAGAAAACATTCTACCAGGCCAGTCATTCAACTTTTGTCATAGTTCCTTGTTCTCATCATTCTACTGCATTACTACTTTAATATCTTTCTGTGATAACTTCATCAGAACACACACATTTAAAAAAAAAAAAACCACCAAAAAACAGTATCTACAAGGTTTGGTGCTGAAGGTTTTAAATAAGCACTGGGAGTCTTCTAACACTACCAGAAGGTAAGAGAGCCCTGCTACACCTAGATTGTATGTCAGGAGTCGTTCACTGGGAGCAGACCGTAAGGGCACTCTCCCAATGAACTACAAACCCATCCTCTCTATCTTTATTTTGAGAGGTCTTTCGAAGTTGCCCCAGCTGCCTAGAATCTGCAATTGTCCTCTGCCTCCCAAGCAGATAACATTACAGTCTACCACTATGCCAGGCACATGTTAGTTTTGAAATACCAGTATTCATAGAAAATCATATCATTTGCAAACATTTAAATTTAAGATATTTTCTGTACTAACAACCCTCCACCTGGGTATTAATTCAAAAGAAAATATATAAATTTACACAAAAATGTCAATGTGAATGCTTATATCACCTGCATTCTTCATTTTTTGAGACAGGGTCTCGCTCTGTAGTTCAGGCTGGTCCTGAAAAGCCTCGAATTCAGCAATCCTCCTATCTCTGCCTCTCAAGTGCT
>PVIR01024265.1:0-26035 GCA_004026965.1 Petromus typicus | reverse complement strand
TCTCAAAAATAGACATGTGTGTGTTAATATGTGTATATATGTAAATTTGTTATTTATACCACTTTTATGATGGCAATGATATTACTATTCCTATTTGTAGACAAAATAAAGTTTACTCTTTTAAATATCATAGTTGCAATAAGGTATAGGGGGTAGATTAAAGCTCAAGAAATCTGATTCTAGTTTCATGATTTAAATCATTTTTGTCATATAAAGGTTTTACTACTTTTTGCATTAAGATTACATACAATAAATGTAAGTATTCTCCTACTTTTAAAATGTTTACCATCTCTAGTTTAAAAGGAGATATTTTAATCAAATTATATTTTCCAATTGTTGATATCATACTTTAATTTCTGTAAAAATTAAGAGTTAAAATTAAACAAGTCTCTCAATATTAGCCAAGTTCAGAAAGGATCATTAAAATTCATGCAAGTGTTTTCTTTGTATTTATAACCATATGTCATGTACTTATAATTCTATTTTAAGTAAATATATTTAGAAAAATATAACACATGTACATAATCAGAACCAATAGTTTGATAATTGGGCAGTTCAATGAATATTTGGAGTTTCTATTAATCATACGTATGTTTAGGAGAGAAATAGTGAGATACTTATTTTCTGGCTTAATATACTAATGAAAAATATGTAAGCTAGTATTATCCTTGTGATCCTGATGAAATTGAATGTCCATATATACCTTTACTGAAAAGAAACACATGGGGGAAAATATCCTGAAAATGAAATAAAAAAATCAAACAAAAATAGGTAATGAATAACCATACAATAAATCTATGACTCTAGAAAGCAAGAAATTAAATGTGCTACGAGAAATGAAATTACCTAAACAGTGTTGGTGAACCCATAAAACACGTATTATTGTACTTTCTTTTTAAGACAGAAAATATTGATAGTCATGTTGGATTTTTCTAAGTTAAGCCATCAGTATTTGCATTTAATTATAGAGGTGGCATATTCTGATAAATAAATTAGTTTTATTGCAGTTTACATACTCAGTGTCTAAAAGGTTTGCCATCGCTGGCCAAGAGACACATTGTGGGCTGCAGTGTAGACAGTGTGAAAATTTAATATGGGTCTGCAACGTTTGACCTTCTTGGAGCACAGAACAGCAACATCATGCTGAGCATCACAGATCTAGTGAATAAAGTTAAGGAAGGTCAAGGGCATTGCAGGTACAATGCATAGTTCTGCATAGGATGAGTTCACCTAGGACAGAGCACCAGAATCACAAAGGATATTTGTACTGAGACTTTGCAGAATACCAAATCACATGACTGAAATGAAATTTACCAGATAAGGCAAAAATGATAGGAGTATGAATTCAGCTTAGAGAATGTTCCCCAGCAGGACACAAGTGCCCAGTTTTCATATTTCTAGTCTGTGGCTTGGACACATGGTAGAGATCTCAGAAGTTTTCATGTCACTAATATATCTAAATTTTCTCCAGAGTAAATCCCATTTTTTACTGAATATTACTGTTTTTTAAAATAAGCTTTCAGAAAAATCACTCTTCTGGGTAAATAATTTGATTACTTTCCAAAAGGAAGCTAAGCTCTTTTCCAAAAAAGGAAAGAAAATTCTAGATAGTCAAAAGTACAAGATTTACAGTGTTCAACATACAGTTAAGAAAATTGCTAGATATGCCATAAGCCTGAAGTTATAGAAATGAATAGTAATTTTAAAAAATAGAGTAGAGAGGGAGAATGAGTTAAAACAAAGGAATACAAAGGTAGAAGTGTAGCAGAGACATTTGAATTGCTACAGATCATCTTAGCTATCATAGACATTTCAGAAAGAAAGTGAGGTAATAAAATAAATGCTCAAATTTCTAAAATGATGCCAGCATCTACTGAAATAAAAATATTCAATGAAACCAAAGAAAAAAACTAATAAAAAATGTCTAAAACTAAGCCATATGAAGGGGATGTATTTTATGTAGTGGAAAATAATGTATTATATATGTATACATATGTAATATGTTTATTAATATAGATATTAATATTCAGTAAAGAATATTATCCAAGAAATCAGTTCAAGTGTACTTTTCCACCAAACTTTTGATAAAAAAACTTAGCAATACAGCAAATTTTAAAGGAAATTCTGTAGTGGTTATAAAAAATATTCCAAATGGCAAGTTATATCATGCCAAATAAGTCAGATACTCTTAAAATCCAGAGGGAAAAGGGCATTGGTGTGAACTTCCCAGCTAGATTCTGAAGAGATGATTCAAACAGTTCATCTTGAGGAGACCGGGAAGTATATATTCATTCATTTATTAAGTCTTGAACCTAACTAATCTATGAACATGACCACAGAACCAATAGGGTTATGGACAGGAGACAAATGTGTCAACCTATAGAGATATTCTAATAATAATTGATGAAAAACCACCAAATTCTGACAACTCAAAATGAATATTGACATTGAATCCCAATTGTGGAAACAACTGTGATTTCTGGAGTAGCCAGTTTACCGTATTTAAAATGTCTAAAAATTTGGAAGAATTCGAATCAATCAGGAACAATGTTCAATACTTATGGAAAAGTGCCTTCAGTGAAAATCGATCTTGAGCCAGCTTAGTCTTTACATTATCTAGACAAAAGCACTAAATCTGCTCTTTTAAATATGCTCAACAAAAGAACACAAATTATAAAGAAAACAAATTTTCATAAAATAGGGAATATCGATAAATAATGGGAATTATAAACAATCCAGGATAAATTTGGAGATTTACATTATAATAAACTTGGACAGAGATTTAGCTCAGTGGTTCTGGTGCCTGTATTCCATGCAGAAGGATCTGGGTTCAATCCCTGATAACCACATACAGTACTGGGAGTGGAGACACATGTCCAGCAGCAATCAGTACCACATGCCACAATGCCAGGCGTGGGGGCTCACGCCTGTAATCCCAGCACTTCGGAGGCAGAGGCAGGAGGATTTCTGTAATGTGAGTTTGAGGCTGAGCTCAGGGCCAGCCTGAACTGCAAAGCAAGACCTTGTCTCAAAAAAAAAAAAAATTATAATAAACTGCAAATTTTAAAGCGGATTTTCATAATACATTTGAATGCTTAGGAAAAGGAATAAATGAATTTTAAAATAAAGGAGGGAAAATGCAGGGATTTAGCTCAAGTGGTACCATGCCTACTTTGGAAGCACAAGGGCCCGAGTTTGATCCCCAGAACCACATCAAAAAAGGGGGTAAGAAAAAGTTTCAGGGAAGAGAAAGATAAAAGAATAAGAAAAAATGAAAGAAAACTAAGTAAGGTATGAAAGAGTACTGAGCATAGCAAGAAGAAGAGGAAAAAATAGGAAACAAAGCCAGAGTCAATGAAACCAAAATTTTATTCTTTAAAAATATCAACAAACTTGACAGAATTTGGAGCTTAAAAAAGGAGAAAGAGAAATCCAAGTTAGTTAACTGTAAGAGACTTTCACTTGGTAGAAATCACACTTTGGATTTTGATCTTTTTGTGGTAAGCAATATTCAGCTCAGTTCTCTTTCATAGTATGGGCGGAAGCACTTAGCCACAGACGACCTTGGTGAACAGAGTCCTCTGCAGTGCGCTGTCTCCTCAGGGTTTCTGAATGCTCTATTTTTAAAATTGAAATCTTTATTGGTACATTACATATATACATCATGATTGCATTCAACAATGAGAATTTGTACCAGTATATGACACAACTTAATTCTCATTTTTTCCCATAACTCTGCCCATCCTACCACCCCCACCCCCCATATACATAAACTTTGTTTCCTTCCTTTTTGTTATAATCTCATTATTTCCCCCCCTTCACTCCATTACGCTTTGAGTGTTGTCTATTTCACAATATATAACATACATTCTAGAACTCATTTATAGCTTTGTTTTCTCATACCAAGGAAAAGATATGATATTTACACATCTGTGACCTATTTATTTCACTTGTAAGGATGTCCTGAAGGTACGTCCATTTAAGTATAAATGATTCAAACTTATCATTTTTTATGGCAGAGTAATACTACATTCTGTAGAAGAACCACAGCTTTTTTATCCATTCTCCAGTTGATGGACATTTGGGTTGTTTCCAAGATTTGGCAATCACAAATTGAGCTTCTATACACATGGGTGCACATATGTCACTGTGATGTGAAACTTTTAATTTTTGTGTGTATATACCTAGCAGAGCGTTGGCTGGGTCAAATGGGGCCTCCAATCCTAGATTTTTGAGGAATTTCCAAACTGTTCTCCACAGGTGTTGTATGAGTCTACAGTCCCACCAACAGTGGAGAAGGGTTCCTTCTTCTCCACATCCTCGCCAACATTTGCTGTTGGCTGAATCTGAAATAGCAGCCATTCTATGTGGAGTGAGATGAAATCTCAGTGTTGTTTTCATCTGCATCTCTCAAATGACTAATGATGTTGAGCATTTCTTCATATGTTTCTTAGCTACTCTTACTTCTTCCTCTGAAAAATATCTCGTCATTTCTGATGCCCATTTTTGAATTGGGTCATTACATTTGGGTGGGCTGATTTTTTTTGAGCTCTTTATATATTCTAGATAGTAGCCCTTTGTCTGAGAGGCGATTGGTAAAGATTATTTCCCATATTGTTGGTTGCCTTTTCACTTTGCTGGTGGTTTCTTTCTTTTGCTGTGAAGAAACCTCTCAATAGGATGAGATCCCATTTATCAATTTCTTCTACCAGTTCTTGTTCAATGGGGGGTTTGTTCATGAAGTCTTTCCCAAAACCAGTGTCTTCAAGAGTTTTACCTAATCTGTTTTGTAGCAGGTTTAGTGTGCTGATTTAATATTTAGGTCCCTAATCCATTTTGATTTTATTTCAGTACATGGTAAAGAGCTACGTCTAGCTTTAGTCTTGGGCAGGTTAAAGTCCAGTTTTTCCAGCACCATTTGTTAAAGAGGCTATCCTTCCTCCACTGATGGTTTTTGGCTCTTTGTCAAAAATGAGATAGCTTAGTGTGTCTGGAGTTGTTTCTGGGTCTTTTAATCTACTCCACTGGACCTCGGGTCTGTTGCTTTGCCAGTACCATGCGGTTTTAATCACAGTGGCTTTGTAGTACAGTTTTAAATTGGGGATCATAATACCCCCCATCATGTCCTTGTTGCTTAGAATTGCTTTTGCTATTCTAGGTCTTTTGTGATTCCAGATGAAGTTCTGAATTATTTTTTCCAGATCTGTGAGATATGCCTTTGAGAGTTCAATTGGGATGGAGTTGAATCTGTATAGTAATTGTGGGAGTATAGCCATTTTGACTATATTGATTCTTCCAACCCAGGAACAAGGGATGTCTTTCCGTTTTATGGTATCTTCTTCTATCTCCTTTCTTAAAGTGTTATAATTTTCACGGAAGAGGTCTTTCACCTCCTTTGTTAAATTAATTCCTAGATATTTCATTTTTTTGGCTGCTACTGTGAATGGAATTGATTCCTCAATTTTTTGCTCAGTGAATCTGTTGTTTGTGTATACGAAGGCTAATGATTTTTGAGCATTAACCTTGTATCCAGCTACACTACTAAATTTGGCGATTAGGTCTAGCAGTCTCTTGGTTGAATTTTTAGGATCCTTTAGATAGAGTATCATGTCATCAGCAAATAATGACAGTTTAACTTTTCATTTCCTATCTTTATTCCTTTTATTTCTTTGTCTTTCCTAATTGCTATGGCTAATGTTTCCAGCACAATATTGAACAGAAGTGGTGAAAGTGGACATCCTTGTCTTGTACCTGATCTTAGTGGGAAAAGTTTGTTTTTGACTATTTAGGGTAATGTTGGCTGTTGGTTTCTCATAAATAGCTTTTATTAGTTTGAGATACAGACCATCTATTCCAATTTTCTGCAGGGTTTTGACCATAAATGGGTGTTGGATTTTGTCAAATGCTATTTCCGCATCTATTGAGATGACCATATGCTTTTTGTTCTTGAGTCTGTTGATGTAGTGTATTACATTTATTGATTTACGTATGTTGAACTATCCCTGCATCCCTGGGATGAATCCAATTTGGTCAGGGTGTATGATCTTCTTGATGACTCTCTGTATTCTGTTTGCTCATATTTTATTGAAGATTTTTGCATCAATGTTCATTAGGGAGATTGGCCTGTAATTCTCTTTTTTGGTTGGGTCTTTCTCTGCTTTTGGGATCAAGGTAATGGTTGCTTCCAGAAATGAGTTTGGTAGTGCTGCTTCCCTTTCGATTTCCTTGAAGAATTTGAAGAGTAGTGGTGTTAACTCTTCTCTAAAAGTTTTGTAGAATTCAGCAGTGAAGCCATCAGGCCCAGGGCTTTTTTTGTAGGTAGGTTTTTTTTTATTACATTTTCAGTTTTACAGATTGATATTGGGGTGTTTAACATTTTTATATCCTCTTCATTAAACTTTGGAAGTTCGTATGTATCTAGGAATTTATCCATTTCTTCTACGTTTTCCATTTTATTGGAATATAAATTGTCAAAGTATGTGTTTATTATTCTCTGTATTTCAGCTGGGTCAGTGGTGGTTTCACCCTTTTCATTTGTAATAGCATGGATTTGAGCCTTTTCTTTTCTTTGTTTGAGAAGGTTGGCTAAGAGTCTGTCAATTTTATTTATCCTTTCGAAAAACCAATTCTTTGATTTGTTGATTTCTGTATCATTTTCTTAGTCTCCATTGTATTAATTTCTGCTCTGATCTTTATGATTTTCTCTCTTGTGTGAGCTCTTGGTTTGCTTTGCTCCTGCTTTTCTAGTAGCTTAAGGTTCAGCATTAGATTGTTAGTTTGAGCTTGCTCTGTTTTCTTGATATATGCACTCACTGCTATGAATTTCCCTCATAGAACTGCTTTCATTGTATCCCATAAATTCCTGTACGTTGTACTGGGGTTATCATTCAATTCTAGGAAATGTTTAATTTCATCTTTAATTTCTGCTGTGACCCATTGGTTAGTCAGTAGTGTATTGTTCAATTTCCATGACTTTGTGAAAGTCTTGGGCAGTTTTTTTTTTGCTCATCTTCTCTAGTTTCAAGGCACTATGATCTGAGAGTATACAGGGGATAACTTCAATTTCTTTGCATTTACTTAAACCTGTTCTATGAACTAGTACATGATCTATTTTGGAGAGTGATCCATGAGCCACTGAGAAGAATGTAAATTCTCGCTTAGAGGGGTGAAATACTCTGTAGGCATCTATTAAGTCCATTTGTTGAAGAGTTTGGTTTAGTTCAAGTATTTCTTTATTGATTTTCTGTCCAGTCGATCTGTCTATTTGTGACAGTGGGGTATTGAAGTCCCCTACTATTATTGTATTGCTGTTTATCTGGCTTTTCATTTCCATTAATATTTCTTTTATATATCTGGGTGCACCTGAGTTTGGGGCATAAATATTTAAGACAGTTATTTCTTTCTTTTGGATAGTTCCCTATATGAGAATATAGTGACCTTCTTTGTCTCTTTTAATCAGTTTTGGTTTAAAATCTATTTTGTCTGCAAATAAGATAGTTACTCCTGCTTTTTTGCAGTTTCCTGTTGCATGGAGAATTGTATTCCACCCCTTTACTTTCAGTCTGTGGCTTTCTCTCTGGATTAGGTGTGTCTCCTGTATGCAGCAGATTGAAGGATCTTGCTTTTTGATCCATTCTGCCAGTCTGTGTCTCTTAAATGGTGCATTGAGACCATTGACATTAATAGTTATGACTGATATGGACAGATTTAGGGCTGTCATGATTTCCTGTTCTAGGCTCTTTTATTCTTTGATTTTTTTTTTCCTCATCAGTTTCTTGTTTGGCTCAGTGAGATGACACTGCTGGGTCTCATGGGTTTATAAGTTTCATTTTTTTTCTCCAAGATATCCTTTAGAATATTTTGTAGTGTAGGTTTTGTATGCATGAAGTTTTTAAGATGTTCTTTGTTGTGAAAGTATTTTATTTCCCCCTCAATTTTCAGAGATAACTTTGAAGGGAAAATCAGTCTGGGTTGAAAGTTGTTGTCCTTTAATGTTTGAAACACTTCACTCCAGGCTCTTCTTGCATTGAGTGTTTGGGTGGAGAAATCTGCTGTGACTCTGATGGGCTTCCCTCTGTAGGTGATTTTTTTCTTTTCCCTAGCTGCTTTTAGTATTTCATTTTTTATTTTCATATCTGGAACTTTTATAATTATATGTCTAGGTGTGGGTTTTTGTATATTTCGGCCCTGTGGAGTTCTGTATGCTTCATGTATCTGGATGTCTAATTTTCTTTCTTTGTCTGTGAAGTTCTCTGCTATTATTTCTGTGAACAAATTTTTTATATCTTTTGTATCATCACCTGCTTCCTCAGTAATTCCAATAAGCCTTATGTTATTCTTCTTTGAATCATGTAGGAGCTGTTGAATAGATTTCTCATGGTCTTTTGTCTTTTTCCATAAATTATATCTTTCCTGTTCATGGGCTGCGATCGTGTCCTCTAGATCTGAGATTCGGTCTTCTACAGTGCTTATTCTACTGTGTAAACTTTCATTTTCTTTTTTGATTGCCTGGGTTTCTATTTGTAGCTGCTTAAGAGGTTCCATTGCCTGGGCTATCTCCGCTTCTATTAGATCCTTGATCTCCTCTTTGGCTTTATTAATCATGCCATTAACTATGTCCAGTATCTCTGTTTTTATCTCAGAAATCAGTTCAGATTTCCATTGTATTAGGTCTTCTCTAGTTACCACCTCAGAGAGTCCTGTTGGCTGAGTTTCAGATTTCTCCATTTCCCTTCCCCTCATACTACCTTGGGGTGAGGATCTCTGCATTTGAGATTTTGAATTCTTCCTCATTTCTGAGCTTTTGTCCCTGCTGTTGTATTTGCCTTTATAGTTGCCCTATTATCTTGTGATGTTTGTTGCAAGTTTCTTTCTTCCTAATATTTAGGTCCCTTAAGGTTAGCACTAAATCTTAATGTTTTCAAACACAATCCAACAAAAGCACTAAGCATTAACAATATCAAACAGAACCCAAGAGATGGTAAACTGGTAGTTATTGCTCTGACCCCTCCAACCTCATAAGCCAGAACTATGATCAGATGCCCAGACTTAAAATTAACCATGGATATATTGACAGCATTCAAGCATCACCTTTTAGAAGTGAAAGGGTTACCAAAGAGTTAGGTTTCAGAGAGATAGAGGAGGAAGAGATTAGTAATAAGATTAAAGGATGAAATGAAATAGAGAAATGAAGGCTAGTAGAGTCGGAATGGAGTAGAGAAAAGGAAGAGATGAAGGAAAAAAAAGGAGAGGAAAAGGGAGGGAGGAAAAAGAAAAGCGGCAAGAAGAATAATAAAAACACAGACCTAAATAAAACAAGTAGAGATAAAAACAGAATAGGGTAAGATTGAGTCCACTGACAGCCAGCTGGAGGTGAAGAACCATTGATTCCATTATGGGCTAGACACAGTTTGAAGTTTATAGGTCACAGGGAAAAAGCTGTGAAATTGCAGTCTTTCCCCTGATGTGAACCCAGTGTCCTGTGGGTGGCGCTGTACCCCAAACTCACTGATGCCCAGGTTCCCGGTCTCGGAGCAGGGCTCACCTCCTTCAGTATGGCGGAAAGTGGGGGATCCCAGTTGGAGTCCAGAGTTGGAGTGTCCCAGGGCTGGAGGTCTTGGGGTAGCCGGTTCGCTGTGGTGGAGACGATCTTGGTCGATCCCACAGGAGTTCGGAGACCTCTTCTCCTGGTAGCGCAGATCCTCGGTCCCTGCGGGTGGTGGGCGGGGCTTCCTCGCCTGGGCCCTTTGCCCTCTCCTGGGAGTCCAGATCTGGGAGTGTTCAGCCCTTTACCGCAGCTGCAGGAGGTCTGGCACGCAGTTCTGCTTCTCGCCGCGCACCGGTGCCTCAGAGGCCGGCTGTGCGCTGTCTGCAGTTGCTGGGTTCCCCTGCTGGGGCACCTGTGGAGGTCTGGCAGGGTGAACCGCCCCTCCCCCTCTGGGGAGAGGGTAGAAGGGACAGATCGCTCCCTAGGTCTCTCTTTTTTTCTTTGGCCTTAATCAATGTTTGCTTCTTATCTCTTCAATCTAGGTGTTTCTGCTGTCCTTCCTTTCTTTCCCCACAACTGGCATTTTCAGGTTTAAGAACAATTTCTATGGAGGTGGTGGTCTCCAGCTTTTACCATTCTGCCATCTTCCCAGAATCCCCCTGAATGCTCTATTTTTGCGTTTTTAAATTCCATCACATTTACATAATTGCCATCTGTATACCCTGAACCCCTATCACCAGTCTGGTTCTTCTTTTCAGTAATACATTCAATAAACTGTATGAAACACTGAACACTTATTGTAAATAAGATTTGTGTAAAGAATTAAAAGACTCATATCACAGTGACATATGTGCACCCATGTGTATAGCAGCTCAGTTTGTGATTGCCAAATCTTGGAAACAACGCAAATGTCCATCAACTGGAGAATAGATAAGAAAGCTGTGGTTCTTCTACAGAAAGGAGTATTACTCTGTCATAAAAAATGATAAGTTTGAATCATTTATACTTAAGTGGATATGCCGTGAGGATATCCCCATAAGTGAAATAAATAGGTCACAAAAAGGTACATATCGCATCTTTTCTCTGGTATAAGAAAATAAATATGTAAATGAGTTCGAGAATTGTATGTTATATATTGTGAAATAGAAAATACTCAAAGTAAAATGGGATGAAGGGGGAAAATAATGAGATTAAGACAATAAAGAAAGTTTATGTATACAGGGGGTGGGGTGGTAGGGTGGGTAGGGCTATGGGAAAAAATGAGAATTAAGTCGTGTCATATACTGGTACAAATTCTCATTGTTGAGAGCAATTATGATGTGTATATATAATGTACCAATAAAGATTTTAATTAAAAAAATAAGATTTGTGTTAGGTGATCTTGCCCAACTGCCATAACATAAATGTTCTGAGTAAGACAAGGCTGAGGTATGTTGGTGTGCAGATTTGATGTAATAAATGTATGTATGATGAGTTTTAAAACTTATAAGATTAGGGAGATACACTTCATCACACACTGGGCTCCTGTATTTCTACAGCGGAAGTGACATGCTACAATAGAATTAAGACATTTCCTTGAGGTTAAAAAAATCAATATATTATTAATATTTGATCAATGTGTTATGAAATTAAATTCACATTTTAACAAGTTTAAATAAGATTTCATAAAAATGTCTCATGGGAATGGGATTTAGTTTGGGCTAAAATTTAGTTTGGGAAAAAATAAAATAGAAAATTTGAAAAATCTGTATTAGTTATAATTTGTAGAGGGAGATGTGAAAGTATGAAACTTGGCATTATCACCAGAAGATTTCACTTTAATAATTTTCATAATCTGCCTGAGGAATGTTCTGGGCATAGTTGTATTTAACACAGGAAATAACTTTAATGTCAGATTTCCATGATAATTTCAGTAAATTTTTAAAACTTTACGTAAGTATAAATAAAGTATAACAGGATCTCTTCTGTTACATATGCATAACAAAACAAGAGTTATGAGAATATCCTACTATCATTCTAATTATTGTTTAAAATATTTTACTTCTTCACAAAGATATAAAAGAATATGTTTTGGACGTGTACCAACTCTCTATGGTGAATGTAGTTATAACTTGCTGCAAATGTGTACTAATAAATTTTTAAAACATTTAAAAATACATTTAAAAGAACCTCTAGTTTTGATGATATCCAAAAATAGAATAAGGCAAAAATTAAGATTTTAAGGAAGTCAGTAATATCAAAATAAAGGAAATTTATCAGCAAGATGTATATGGAATTGCTATATGATAGATAAATAAGATAATTCCTTAATTTTGTTCATTTTATATGATGCTTCTTGGCTTCCTGGAATTCCTTGTGCAATTCCTTGTCAGTCTCATGACCTTCTGGTTGTTCTAGCCTATGTGCAAATAAATGAAAAATTCTAATCATTGTCATGAGCATCACAGAATACTACATTCAGTTCACCTTAGTGTAGAGTGTATTGCGTTTGGTAACACAAGAATTAAAAGAATCAAGTATATATGAAGGATACACATCAAAGCACGTATGTTATCGAAAATTGATAGACTAACTCTAGCCTTTTACCCAGTTCCTTTCAAAAGCTTGGATATGAATCAAACCAAGTATAAAAGGTACATAAAGATCATCCAGGGAATTTATTGTCTTTCCAATGCAAGCATCAGTCTGCTCAAAGGATAATTAGACCAATCTGTGAATGTATCAGTCCCATAATCACTCAAACTAATTCTGTTAGTCATCTAAAATATGTTTATGAGAAATTGCTAATGTACAACCTTATGCTTTTGAGAAAACTTTAGTTCACTTAGGACATGGTTTCTATGGATGATTTATTATATTTAGACAGAATATAAAATTTCATTGCTGATGTACACTATATATAAAGAACAGATAAATAGATAAAATTGAGTTAGTTACTATGACTTCTAAAATTCACTGTTATTAGAAAATTGGCCAGTGAGTATATTCACCAGAGCAACCTTGAGATTGGAAGTGTTCCTTCTTCACAATTCTGCACATATGAATTACTTTGTGTGGTTCCATGTGTCTGAGAAATATGCACATCCATGTAGATATCCATTATTATCACAAGGACCTAAGCATAACAGCAAACTTTGAAAGGAAAGAACCAAACCAAATATTCAAGACTCCTACTACTGATAAATTATTTTCTCCCTCTTGGCTTGAACGTATGACATCGATAGAAGCTGCTAAAGATGAAGTGAAGTAGGAAAGAAAACATTAAGAACAGTTCATAGACAGTTCTTCAAAATATGCAGGCACTGGGAGCCCCAACATTGACAGGGGCAGCACTAGGAGCCCTTGCTGGGAAATCCACGAAATACCATGAAAGCTCCTCCGGTGACTACAATTTAAGTCACTGTGTCTATCCGTTCAATTGTGCTTGGAAGGACAATGTGCAAATGGCCAATGCATGCATTGGTTGTGAGCGATGGCTTTTATTGATTGATCAGGAATTTGAAAAGCACCCAATTAGAATGTTGAAAAAATAAAAATCATGGCAAATATATGCATAAAGGCCCATTGTGATAATCACAAGTATGTAAAATGTACTTGCATCACATGGCCATTATCATTATTTAAATGGAGAAGTGGCTTAAAAATCAACTGGATGAAATAACTTCTTTTGTGGATACCAGTCTGTACCTTCCATATTTCAGTGGCTCAAAAATTCATAAATAAAATGGCTTTTGCAGCAAGGCTTAGCATGTGCATGGGGTTAGAAAACTTCACTTCTGCTCACCAATAGCCATAATGTGCCCAGGATCCCAATACTATAAACCAACAGGGAGTCCTGGTACAGTCACGCCGTTCTCTGAGATGGTTGTTCAGATATCCTCTGACAGGTTGACTACTTTACTTTCATTATGAGACAGATGGCAGTTTGTTCTTATTGGAATACAAATTTACTCTGAAAATGAATTTTCCCTCCTTGCCAACAATTATCGTGCTCAAAATTCCATAATTCTAACTCAGTGTCTTGATGCTCTTGTGCACTATTGTCCTAACCTAGTAAATCACCTGCTGAAGCTGAAAGGTGACAGGAGACCTTGCTCAGGAAATTCATTAGTCCTACTATTTTTACATCATGCTAAAACATACAGCTTACTAGAATGGTCTTTCAAAATCTCAGTTCTGACAGCAGCTGTGCATCAAAATCTTGTATCTTCAGGTAAGTGTCTCCAACTGTTCTCAAAAAGCACCAATGCATGATGCAGTTGTTTTCCAACATGACCGTTCTCCAGTTCTGGGGTAGAGTTAAGAGTGTTTCTACTCAGCGTTACTCCTGGGATTAAGCAAGCAAAATTTTGCTTCTAATGAATATAACTATTTGATCTATGTATTAAAAACATGTCTGAAATACAGTTGGGCTCGAAGGGCATCTGCGATTTCGTTCTTACCCTGTCACTTGAATAACGTCGGTGGAAGCACTTTGGGAAGGACTGCTCATGTCAAGGTCTTTGGGATGAAAGTTCTGCTCATAGTCTCAGGAGGGAACCAAAAATGGGGTGCTTGCTGGTGACAAAAACTTGTGATAGAAGATAACTTCATTATAAGAATTATGACAATGTAGCCAACTATAAAATGATGTAACATTAGTGATTAGTATTATTTTTCATACCAATGTTTAGTGTGTATATATATATATAGTGTGTATATATATGTGTATATAAAACTTCTGCAATCTCTACCAATGTGAACTTTCTCCATATATATATATATATATATATATTCATATATTGTTTAATATGTCATTGTTGACTAATTTTACATTGAAGACATTAAATAACAGTTTGTTAAATCTTAAATCATGTTTTTCCAAATGTAAGACCTTTGTATTATCTCTATTTGCGGATAATCTTGGCTTACGGAGAGATATGTAGGTGTCAGATCTCCAGAGCCTGCACTGTGAAGGTTTCGTAATGGATCAATTTGACTAGGCTCAAATGCCCTCTCCTGGGTCCTCCTGCGGGTGCATTTCACAGTCAGTGGGCAAGAAAAGCTACACACACTCTTCTAAACACTGGAGATTACAACCGAAAACCATACACACACCTGGCGGTGATTCAATCACACAGTCATCACGGTGCTGCTGCGGAGGGATTTTCAGCTCTAATTAAAAACTCTAATCAGCTGGCTTTATGTCTACTAAGGGGTATATCATTTTGGCATAACCAGTTCAATTAATCCTAAAGAAACAAAAAGATTGTTTTCCCTTTCTGAGTTGAGAAACACTAAGCCTCACTCAGCTCGTGCCCATGAATTTCCAGCCTAAGCATGACTGGTGCTTCCTGACAATTTATCGTGCCAAATTCCTTTAAAATTATCCTCACATTGCACAATTATTTGGATTGTGATAAATATAAGAAAATATAGATATATAGACAGATAATATTTATTTAAAGTTTATAACAGCAATTTTTACTTTATTTTTACTTTCTTTTCCGTCACTATTTTGATTATATTTGCATATTAAAATCACATTAAAATGATTTCATATATATATATACACACACTCTGGTTTCTCAATGTAACAAAAGTTATTATAATTTTGACCTAATATTTAAATTATGTGATATTCATTCCATCATTGATCATTGATTTCTTAACAATTGTTTTCATTCATACATAAGGCTGACAGAAGAATTTTAAATGATTTGTGATTATTAGGGCCAAGGACTTAGCTCAACTGGCACTGTGCCAGCTTTGGAAGTACAAGGGCCAGAGTACTATCCTTGGTAATATACAGAAAAACAAAAAAGTAAAAAGTTTAAAGAAAATAAACACTACATTGAAATCTTGGTTCTGCTCCTAAATGTATTTCCTTGTAGCTACTTACTGCCTTTAAATTTTAATTTCTTAACTGATGGAGAATTGGAGTAGAGCATAAAGCATCTGTAGTATTTTCTAATAGTTTACTGTAGAATGGCTTTTTCTCATAGATTTGCTGAACTGCGTGTATTCTTTGGAGATATATAGGAAAGATAGCTCCTAGGACCACTGTCACTACCACTAGATGAAAAAACAAACAAAAAAATGAAAACAAAAAAATAAACAGAGCTTCAGAAAGATGCAAAACATGCCCCTTTCTCTCTTACCACTGCAACTAGGTATCAGTTAAAACTGAAAAAAATAGAGCCACTGGTCAGCAGCTTACTGAAACCCTAAAATCCCAGACTAAATGGGCGCCCCTAAGAATTTCTTTCCTCAGAATGAACTGAAATTTGCCTGGTGCCACTTAGCTTTGAAATTATTACTTATGCAGCAAAAAATAACTGATAATAATGATGAAACATCTGATAAATGTCATCATGCAGATTAAATAATCAGGTAATATATTTATTATGCTTAAAATATAATGATCTGTCAGTTTTTGTCTTAGTCTTTTGCCCTTACAAGGGACCTTATTAATGATAATGAATATTTTGTAATATTAAAATTTTGCCAGTGTATAGAAATTAAAGTTGAACCATATTATGCATGATCCTGTTGCTTGATCTTTATCCCAGTACTAAATCATTGGTGTTAATGATCTATTCTATCCTCATTGATTAAGAAATTTAAAATAAAATTTTAAAATATACCTAATATCATTCCTCCATGTTTTTGAGACCTGAATTATCTCAGTTGCAAGATAAGAAGAGATATATATTTTTTGATCCAGAAATCCAGAAAAATAGATTAAACACACACACACACATGCACACACACACACACACACACACACACACGCATGCATGCAGGGATACCCACACAGACTTCAGATCACTATTTTATTTTTAACTTTTTCACTGTGCATTCAACATCAGTACTTTGGATGATTCTGAAATTTCTCATCTTGATTTAGCTTTAAAATATTACAGAGTAAGTACCAAGGTCCTAAGTTTGATTCCTGGTACCAAAAATAAAATAAAATATTATGAGTAAAAAATGTTGAATCTCAAAATAATATAACAAATTAGCACTGAATTTTATTTGTTTAATAACCTACAATTACATCTGAGAGATCCGAAATCCAAAACACTAAGGCAATTCTTTCAATTTTGTATTGGAGGGTGTAACTGAAGTAGCAACCACACTGATCCAGGGAAGCAAGCCTAGCTCTCAACCTGCTAGATCCCTCAAACATGAGTTCATGTTCTCTAAAAATGAAGAATGAATTTTAGGTACAATGGAGGTTAAGAGTAGGAAAAACTTCATTGAGAAAGAAAACTGCTGCCTAAGAGGGACAGAAGGGACCTGAAAAATGGGAGAAACCACCCACCTCACTTTCCAGGGGACTTTTATGGAGCCAAGCCACAAAAGGTGGAGGAAGGTTAAGGTGGGACAAAATTAAAGTCAACCAGTAACATTGCGTGTAGAGTTGCTGAGGTAATATTGGTACAATGAGAATTCAAAAAATGCAGAAAACCATGATCAACCAATAAGATTAGGACAAGTATAGTTACTTAGGTAATATTAAACGGTGATTCATTGAGAAATCAAGTCACATAACAAGCATGAAAAGAGTTTTAGTCAGGGATGTTTTCCAGGAGAGGTGGGCCAAGATCTTGACCCTCCACCTCGGAGATTGATGGCTTCATAGAATATCAATCTCAGCTGCTTATCTTGTGTAGATGGGGTAGTTCTGACCTTTAGTAAATACTGACCTTCAGTGTTGATGTCTTTGATTATGCTCCGTGTTGGCTCCCTCTCAGTGGTCTTTTCAAGAGCCAACTTGTCTAATTGCCTACAAAATGGCTAACTAGCTCACTTACTTATAACAACACTTTGCATAGAAATAGAAATGACATAATTTAAATGTTATTATAGTTTAAATCAAATAAATTAAAATTTTACAAAACTCATATCTGGGGCCACAAGGTTTTTGCATAGAGTCTGGTTTTGACATCTTTTATTTACAAATTACATACCCTTAAACTTTGGGATATAAATTGAAATTTAATTTTGCCTGATTACACTTCACTTTCCTTTCAGGCATTTGCTAGGATAGTCATGTGTTCATGTAGATACATTCCTGAGTATTTCTAGAAATAATTATTATGCATACTTTTTTATTTCACAAATACTGCAGCATAGTCCATAATATCACTGTGCCATTTTTCAAGCGCAGAATGATTCACTGCACAGTTTGGGTTTCAATTTTATAAAGATGCAAAGGACATCTACCCAGTATTGAAGTTGGGACACTCTGCTACTTTAAATACCATAGGCAAAGTCCTGGGGAGCAGATGCTGGAGACCCAGAACTCATGGCATCTCCTGGAATTTGTCCCTCTCAAGGCAGGTGAGACTGACTCAGGCCTTGGAGCTCACAGCTCTCATGAGAAAAATCAAGACAGGCAAAATCCAGCCCCACATTTTCTCGTCCAATCCATGTTAACACGTCTCACAGTATAGTGAGTGCATTGCTTGGAAAACCTTTTTAATGAGCTGTAAGCCTCTTTCTAATTATGTTTATTCTTCTGTTTTATCAAATATATAAGGAAAACAGTGTTTAAAAATCAAACACAAGATAACAAAATGTACCTTTCCCCTCCCATCCTGCTTCTCTCCCATTAATATCATTTAATTATTCCTGCAAATGCAGGCACTTGTGATTTTGAGTGGAAATATATGGACTCATTCATGCAATCCTATAAGAAATTTGATCAATTTCTGAACTTTTCACATCCTTTTTGATTGTTAAATTATCTTGACAGTGGATTAGCATGGCTTAAAGTAGTGGGTAGGGAGAACTAAATATGCCAGCTGAATTCTAGGCTTGAGATTTTAAGCCTAGAAGACGTTCATTATTTTTAGGAATGTACCTGATTACTTTCAAATGAAATTTTACCTTCAGTTATGCCATAAAATTGTGTAGTATCATTAATTGTGAATATTCTAATAGGAACACTTAATTGAGTACTTGGATAAACAAAGATTTAAGGATAAAGGATTTTACAGGATAAAAACTCTGTTCTGTCACTACATGAGCTCAATTAATCATGCCTTCCATATAGTCTTCTCAAATGTATATTGTATGTTGTTCTGAAATAGAGATTATGTTTCATGATGTTGTTATCATACTGCAATATACTAATGTGTGTCTTCTTTACTGTACACATTTAGATAAAAGAAGAAATTTGGGCATTGCTGGGCTCTTTGAAGACATCTAACTATGGAGCTGAATAAATATCAGTAAAGAAAAAACCTGACAAAGCGATAATGACCAAATGAAGCCATTTTCATGCACAGTAATCTTTTCTTAATAAATGTTTATATTAAACTTAGTTTCTATGATTGATAATTAGAAATGACTTGTTTTGGATGTCTCACCCCCCTCTTGCACTGTAAAATGTTTCAGTGTGGGTCCCAGGAAGAACTGAGCTTTTTAGCTGAATTTTTTAACACTCCTCATGCATGTAAATTTGTACTATTTAACTGAATATTCTGGGTGTAAAGTCTTGTCATGTGTATAAATACAAAGGTCCCAAATACAAAAAGGCATATTAAATTTAAAAAGAAAATCTAAACCACCTTAACACTAGATTAAACACAGTGGAGTAAACTTTTAATCGAAGTGACATCCCTTTCATACTGACATTCAGATTTATTCTCAAAGCATTTTAACTTTTGCTAAAGATCAAGGAC
Organism: Petromus typicus; assembly: GCA_004026965.1. Classification (NCBI taxonomy): domain Eukaryota; kingdom Metazoa; phylum Chordata; class Mammalia; order Rodentia; family Petromuridae; genus Petromus; species Petromus typicus. The sequence continues at coordinate 6,874 of PVIR01024265.1, read as the reverse complement.
ATGAGGTTCTGCAGTTTCTATTTTATTGTAACTTGGGGCCAATTTTTAGCTATTATTACTTTAAGATTCAGTGCTTCTGTCTGAAGGTTGGAATAAGAACAAATCATCAGAATACCAATTACAAATTTAAATAAATACAGGGTACCATAAGCACAGGAAAAATCACAAAAGTGGTTGAATATTTATTAAAATTCATTCTGTTAACTTGAAAAATAAAATATTTAAAGTCTTAAGTTATATGAAAGAACAAAGTGGAAGCATAAACTGTCATGGGCTTGTAATTGAATTTCCTTGTAAGAATTGATTTAAATATCATAACATTCAACTGAAAGACAGCTGAAATGGCAGTCACATTCCCTGCTGGGAACTTCTCTTGAGCAGAATTCCAATGAACCTCAAACAACTTCAAATAAGCAATCGGACACAAGTGCAAACCTTGAAATACAGCCTTAAAAACCCCTAGGAACAGGCCAGGGATTTAGCTCAGTGGTTCTGGCCCCTGTATGGAAAGCGCAAGGGCCCAGGTTAAATCCCCAATACTAGGCATGAAAACTTATGCTCATCAGCAATTAGTACCACATAGTACAGTACTGGGTGTGGTGGCTCACCCCTGTAATCACAGAACTCAGGAGTCCAAGGCAGGAGGATTACTGTGAGTTTGAGGCTGAGATCAGGGCTAGCCTGAACTAAAAAGTGAGATCCTGTCTCAAAAATCAAAACAAAACAGAAAAACTTAGGAACAACATTGCTTAGGTTAGTTACAAAAGCAGGCTACTTAATTTGTCTCAACTTTTAGTTTTTCATCTCTGAACAGATAAAGTTATGTTATGATTTACAAATGAGATGATAGGGGCTGGGAATTTAGCTCAGTGGTCTTGATGTCTGCCTGGCAAGCGCAAGGTCCTGAGTTCGATCCCTGGTACCACATCACAATGCTAGGTGTGGTGGCTCAGGCCTCTAATTCCAGCACTAGGAAGGCAAAGGCAGGAGGATTTCTGTGAGTTTGAGGCTCTTCTAGGCTACATTATGAGTTCAGAGCCAGCCTGACCTACAAAATGAGACAACATCTAAAAAAAAAAAAAAAAAAAAAAAAGATGTAATAGGCATGATGTCTTCTCAGTAAATACTATGTCTTTTCATCCATCTTTTCTCTGGATTTCTTGGAAATTTCCCTTCTTTTAGTCAAGGGTATTGATGTCTCAAATATACTTTACATGGCCCAGATGCTATCTACAGAACAAGCAGAAATACATTTACAAAATTTGTCCAAGGTACTAACTGATTTGTCCAATATGATATTGGAAGAAAAAGATACTTCAGTTAAGAAATGTCTTATGGAGAGAAAGGGAGTGTGGTAGAAGTTATTGAACAGCCTCTGGCAAAATGGCAAATGATGGCTTAACTCAAAACTTATCTAATATTTATATTGAAAGAAGGGACAGTTCATTACTAATAAGGAAGAAATTACTTTTCATGATTAGATATTTTTTTTCTTCTGCAAAAGATTGCAAGTTTTAATGATCAACAGATTTAGTTATGTACTACATACATAATTTTATAGTTTGTAAATGCATGTCAGATAAATATATATTTGTTATTGTTATGGATTGTGTCTAGGTGTGCCCCCCAAAGCCTCATGCAGTCATAGGTGGAGCTTTTTCAGAGATGGCTGGATCAAGAGTGTGTGATGCTGTAGCTGATTCATGGTGCAGTGAGAAGATCAAGGGCACTAGCATTAAGGACGTGAGTGCTGCCTGCCCTAAGTAGTCTTGGTAAGATAAAAAATCAGAAAAATGCAGTTTAAATCCTTTGTTCCTTTGCTACCTTCTAGTCTCCAAGAATTAGTTGTGAGCAGTGCCCTTCTTCCCTGCAATCTTGCCTTGGAGCACGATAATTATAGAATGAAACTTCCAGTTAAGCCTTGAGCTAAATATACCTTTCTGCTTTTAACTTAGGGTGCTGTCTATTTTGTCTCAGCAATGATAAAATATTATATATATATATATATATATATATGAAAATTCTTGTAGTTTTATAATAAGCAGTCATATAATGGTGACAGCTGCATTAACATATTTGGAACTATAACAAAATGATTTTAAATAAGCTTAACATTGAATAAAAATTTCAGTTTAAATATTCAGTGCGTCATATATACCTTTTACAATATTAATAAACTTGTTTTAATAGTGATGCAAACATGGTTAAGGAGGGGGAGGAGGTTCTAAAGAGAAGGGAGAGGACTGGAAGAAAGAAACCAATATATACCAAGTATAGCTCTAAATTCCCCTTGATTAATGTGATATATATATGTATATATATACATATATATATAGTTAAATTGTGTCAATGAAATTAAAGTTTTAAAAGCATGAAAGCATCTTTAGTGGTAACTATTTTAAACTTGTCATTTTAGAGTGACTATCAAAACGATTTGAATAACAAAGAAAAAAAGAAGATTTGACTTCACAGGTGGAGAGTGTATTGAGAACAAAGCTAAAGTTCATGGTTCAGAGTGCTAAGAGAGGTAGACAGAGAAATGGCTGACCTCTCCAGAAGGTGAACTCTAGCATTCTTCTAGTACCAATGAGACATGAGATGACGCTTTAAAGCTGGGCTAAAAATTCAAGGAAGGAGATGGCGGGAAGGGGAACAAGACACGGAGGGAGGGGGAGTGAAGGAAGGATTCACAAAAAGAATTAAGAAAATGATGGAAATAGAACTGTTGCAAATGAGAAGAGCAAAAGCTGTAGGGAGCAGGGAGGGATGGAAGGAGTAGGAGACTGAAAAGAATCACAATATGTTATGTATAAACTCCGTACGCTATGTATCATCATTATACCCTGAAAAATGGACTAGTATAAATTTTTATAAAGAAAACTGGTGATATGTTATGAAAAAGCAAAAGTCAGTTTTTCAGAATTCTCCAAATAAGAATCACAACAGTGTGTTGATTGCTAAAATGAAAGGTTAAAAGGTTAAGAATTAATCTTCGTGACAATATATAAAACTGCATACATACGGGTTGAAATAAGTACATACTGGTGTTTGTCATATTTCTTTGTCTTGATAATTAAGTTACTGAATGATATTTTTCCAGAATAACTTTCCAAAACTGTTTTTATAACATATGTACTTGGAGGTTATCTCTCCTCTCAAAGCAAGAGGCAAGTGTGTTGACTGTACCTTATAACAAAAATGGGAACGGAAGTAAGATCCACCTCAGGTCCAGTAAACACAGCAGTTTGTCTTACGTAGGACTCACACTCTGAGCCGGTTCATCTCTCTGTGTTCACACAGAATCTTGGCTTGCAGAATGAGCCAAGAGTATGATGCTTCGCCTCCTCTTCTGACTGTAAATATCAAACTATCCTTTGTTGTGATCCTAGAATTTTGTTTCTGACGATAGGACCATCATACCGTGATGGCTTACACTGATGGTAACATCTTGGACCATTTATTTCTATTAACATCATTAAACTTGTATGGAAGTCAAAAATATACATGGGTGTGTTTAATCTATGAATTATAGAGAATTAAAAGTCAACGGATATCTTTCAGAAAAAAAATCTGTGAAACACAAAACTTTGTACAAATTGCATGTTTTTAACCCAAGCTGTGGTTAGCCACTGGATTTTGAAGCTGTCCAATATTTTGGGTTTTATGTTTTTGTAATGCTATAAAAATTGTTAAATGATTAGAGTATTTTAAATATGTTTTCTGTTTTTAATTTTCACCTTAGTAGGAAATCACATGTGTACATAAGAAGAAAATATCTGAGTTTTCAAACATGAAACTGTCCTTAAATTGTTTAACCATAGAATAAATAGGAGCCCATGTGTTTTTCTGTGGAAGAGATCAGGGAGCTAGACTGGATAATCTTCAATTCTAAAATAACAGAAGTTAAAATTACTCGTCTATAATTATGTGAAAATTTCAAACTTACTATAAGTGCATTAAAAATGTTACAGGATTCCTACAGTGATTTGAAAATAAATATTATTTTTCATCTTATTAAAGACCAGGGTATTTAACCATTTTTATTTTAGTAAAGAACTGACCTAATTTGAGTCTTCAATATTTAAAGAAAGATACTATAACTTGACAGTTTTGTATTTGGAAAATCTTGAATATTTTCATAGAAAGCATATTAATGAAATAATTTATCATCGTTACATTGTATTAACTTACTTATAGCATTAGACATTACACAAATTATTACAGTGAGTTAATTTCATATATTTCTTTACCTTAACTCAGTAGTTGGATTTTAGAGTTTGTCACACACACATAAACACACATATACATATTTTCTCTGTAAGTATTCATTTATAACGCATAGAATTCTTAGACATCTTTAAAGAGCTTTTCAATATCACGTTTGACTTTGAAATGTAATTTTTTATTTTTTCCCCAGTGAACAAGTCCTTCAAAATCCTCAAATATTAAGCTGTTCTTATCCATTAGTTTCAAAACTATCTGACCAAGGACGCACTAAAAGCATTTTCTATTCTGTAAGGAATGGAGAGTTCAGATTATTAGTCCAGCGGCACCATAAACACACAGAACTACAGTGAAAGTCAGGTTAACAAAAAACTTACGACATTCACAGCACCAACTCATGAATTTACAATGTGTCAGAATTTATAGTAGGTGAATTATTCAAATAGACTACCAGCTCTTCTCTTCAACTGTCTTAACAACAGTTGTCTGAGCAGCCACAAAAGTCCTATCCTTGCAAAGAAACCCCAGGAGAATACATAAATTTGATGATATGATATATATACATCCTAGAAAAATGATAAATGATTCAGTTTAATGATATTATCACAAATCTCATGATACAGCAGTTAGTACTGTATATTAAATTGTCTCTATATATTTAATGATAAAATTTTAAATATAGACTATAGTAACTAATTATACAATATATTTATATATTAGATACAATTCAACAAATTATTATTGAGACCTCTGTATCTTGAGATGTTTTGCTAAGTTCTAGAAAAAAGATAGAGCAAAACATACAAACAATGATGACAATGTGGTTCTTGTATTCAAGGAGTAATAGTGTCATGGCGTAATATAAAATGATAACATTTAGACATCTTAAAATCTCCATGCAGAAACGTCCGGGAGCCACCTGCGCCTCCACACATCGAAACCCAGTCTGTGAACCACAGTCAGCAGTTTCGACACCCACAACCTTCATGTGTGCTGAAAACTGGGTGCTTCTTTCTTAGCAGTTTCTGAGGCATTCAGAGAAGAATATTCTTATAAAATCCTTAATAACATCAGAAACGTCCTGAAGTGTAGGGTGTGCACTAGAATATTACAAAATATATGAATGAAAAATTTAGTAAAAGAGATGTCCTTGAGTTACTTTTCTATGACTTTGCTCCATTCTGTTATTTTATTTCATTTGTTACATTGTTAATATTTTTGTTTTATTTGTTTTTATTCATCTCATAGACTCCTTTTTAATAATGCCAAAGAGATAATAAATATCACAGGTTTGGCAAAGGCAGCAACTATGATCCGTTGGATTTTAGACCTTAGTCTCCCATAGTTACAAAAAATAAAAAAGAACCGTAATCCATCCAACATAGATGGAAGCAAAGATATAATTGCTACAAAAATGCCCATCAATTGGAGACTGGATAAAGAAGACGTGATTCTTTTGTAGAATGGAGTATTATTCTTCCATCAAAAGTGATAAGATTAAGTAATTCATACTCAAATGGATGTATCTGGAGGATATCCTCATAATTGAAATAAATAGGTCACAGATGTGTAAATATCATATCTTTTGTCTGGTATGAGAAAATGAAGATGTAAATGAACTCTAGTCTATATAATTGATATTGTGAAATAGAAAACATCTAAAAGGAAAGAGGGTGTAGGGATAAATAACAAGGAAAAAAAGAATGCAATAGTAATAAAGAAAAAAAGAAACAAAGATTATGTATATAGGAGATGGGGGGGTTGCAGGGCCTAGGGAGGGGGAAAAGAATCAAGTCATGTCATATTCTGGTACAAACTCTCAATGTTGAATGCAATGATGATGTGTATTCATAATGTACCAATATAGGTTTGAAATTTTTTAAAGATATAATTCCTATAATTTCACTAATGTTAAATATCAAATTTTAAAGCAATGATGAGAGCACTATCATTCAGTATAAGGCAGACATTTGTGTTGTTTCTGTAATGAGAAAATAGTTAAAGGGATGATTATAAAACTTCTTTCAATTAGAGAGCCAGGGATTTAGCTCAGTGGTTCTGGGGCCTATCTTGCAAGTGCAAGGACCAGGGTTCAACCCCCGGTAACCACATACAATACTGGGGGTGGAGACTCACACCCAGCAGCAATCAGCAGCACATACCACAGTGCCGGGCGTGGTGGCTCATGCCTGTCATCCCAGCACACGGGAGGCAGAGGCAGGAGGATTGCTGTGATGTGAGTTGGAGGCTGAGCTCAGGGCCAGCCTGAACTACAAAGCGAGACCCTGTCATAAAAAAACCTTTAAAAAACCCCCCAAAACAAAACAACAACAACAAAAAAACCTTCTTTCAATTAGAAAGGCAATTTGAAAATGGAAAGTGAAAGACTGGCGCATAGCTCAGTGGTAGATGGTTGGCTTAGCACCAGCTAGTTCATCTTTCACCCCTGATACTATACAATTTTTTTAAAAGAAAGAGAAGTAGAAATTGTGTTAATGGATATATAGATATTTGCTTAGAACAAACTGAAATGTGTGCATGTTGGCTAAGGTTTGAAAACACCAAAGTCAAAGATAATTGGGCTTTTACCTGAACACGCTGGAATACGTTGCATTTTTCTAGGAAACAGGCATTGATGTGTCACTTGTGG